>BQNB010092715.1:0-26546 GCA_026074375.1 Tanacetum coccineum
AAAAAGTTTTCTTTTTATCCTTCTCACGAATATTTGTCTTTTTATTTTAACCTTCCTCTATATATATATATATATATAGTGGCATTTTCTTTGCAGAACCATTTTTTTGTACAGAACCTACAGAACCAGCCTTTGTACTCCTAATAATGCATGATGTACATCATATTAATGCAAGATGTCATTTTTGTAAATATCCACTACTTATTTTAGAAAAAGAAAATAAATCAAGGGCAATATAGGAAGTTTACATTTATTATTTTTAAAAACCTGCCATTAATTTAGGAGTATAATTAATTATTAGTTAAGAAAAATAAAAAATCACTTTAATTCTTTTCATACCCTAACTGCCTCCATCAAAAACCCAGATCTATTCTTCTTCATCTCTCTTTTTCTCTTTACATCAAAACACATAAAAACCACCACTCAACCGATTGAACCGCCACCGCTTCCAATGATCTAATAACCAATGAAGTAATAAAAAGGAAAGCGGCGACGGCGGTTGAAGGAACATGACGACGGCGACTAAGACGACGGTGGTCTATCCTTTCCGGGTATCTATCTTTCATTGTGATTTTTGTTAAACCATAACGTCCAAATTAAAAAGAGTTATGAATATATGTGTAGGTAACGAATCTGAACATGGACCCATACATATTCTTTGACTTTATATAAATATTAGCCACGATCTACCTAAAAACTTGATACTAGTTTGTATGATAATTTGTTTAATAAGATAGAGTATTTGAAGGAAACGTATATGGGTCCAGGTTTAGATTCGTACACATATATTCTTGACTCTTTTTAATTTGTTGAAGTATTCAAATGGGCATTATAATTAAATTTTTTATGTATTTGTTTCAGTAGCAAGATAATCCTTGATGTATTAGTATGTTTGTATTATCCGACTGGTGTTCTCGAAGGTATTATTAGTCTATTGATTTGAACCCATCCTTATAATGCCATCCTCTATTGATTTGAACCGGTTAGTAAACACAAAAGGTCTTCAAGATCTTATAAGGTCTCGGAAGTATAATTCGTCTTTTGTTGGTTTTGTTGTTTTGTACTTGAGATCCAAACAGATCTGGTGTTCTTTGTTTGGGTTATGTGGTTATTCCGGTGAATTAATACTCGGATGTTAAAAAGATGGCTAGTTAAATTTGAATCTGTAGTGTTTTGTCTTTTGTTTTTTTAGGCTTTTGGTTTAGATCTTTCGAATAACATGATATTATTTACGTGATGGAATCCTAGGTTTAGGAACAGAAATAGAGTGATATTTGTTAAGCTACAAATTTAATGGAGTGATGTTTGGTAACAAAATTAGCTTACATGTGCCAACAGTAAAACAAAACAACATTGTTTTTAATATAAAAACAAAATAGGCAATGTTCTTAAGCATTAAGCAACAAGAGAGAGAAAGGTTATTAACTTGTTTGATGATAATGAAATATGTTCGGTGCCTTTTATTTGATATATAACGAGATTGTGCATAGGTGTTTAAGTTGTTTTCATATTTTGAACGTTTATGTCTAGTGCATGTATGCTATTTATTTTTTTAAAGAAATAGTTAGTATGCTGAGTTGTCATAATATGTTGTTAGGTCTTTATTATTTTGCTCAACTATCGTGTAATCCTAATCATTTTTTGCATTTCAGGAAGTTGAAACTATAAAGTTCTTTGAAGACGGGCAAATATATATTTTGAAGGCATGCACATATGTTCTAATAACTGTAAATACGCATATGTTTTTTGAAGGCGTGCACATATGTTCTTAGAAGGTATGCGTACATGTTCGAATGAATGTTTTTGGAAGAGTGCACATATGTTCGCGAGGCGTGCATATATATTTTTGGAAGAGTGCACATATGTTCGCGAGGCGTGCATGTATTTTTTTTGGAAGAGTGCACATATGTTATAGTGAATTTGATACTTTGTTTTTGAATTGTAATTTATTTAATATCAAACAAAAATAATGATATTTATGTTCTTGATTTATTAATTTAGAGGTTACATATATGTGTTTATATTTTTGGTTATAAAGTTTGAAGATTAAAGAATGTACACTAGAAACATATGTGCAATTACCATTATAAGCAAAAAAAATATGCACTAAAAACATATGAAATTAACAATATTAAAAAAACATATATGCACTAGTTTTTTCTGAAAATATGTATGCTGAAAAAAAACATAAAACTAAAAAAAATATTATTTTTTTAATTCTGTAAATTATAAGGTTTAAAAAAATGTTTTTAATAAAGAAAATTTAAAAAGAAGGTGAAAATACTTCAAGGGACCGTGGAGATCCTAATGATCCATATGCATCGTTGAAACATGATTGTGTATTTGTGTTGGAGTTATGGCTGAATTCAAGTGTAAAGAACATAACGACCATTATGCCATTGAGGCAAGGTGCATTTCATTAGGAACGCAAAATTAAAGATACTGACTTTTATACTTTAGAAAGTTCACATGTGTATCACTGAAGTCATGATCACAATAGGTACGTCTCTTTGGCATTTACCTATCATAAAAAAACAACCTGTGTGATTTTCTATAATGAGTTGTGTCTGATAAGTTGTTGGTGTTTCACAATGTTGGTTGTTCGAAGATTTGACTGGAAATGAGTTGAGGCATGAAAAATCATCAAGCAGACGTAAGTTTGATAATGATGTTCATGAAGGTGTTGTCCCTGCCTATCATCTTGATCGTGACGCGACAACACGGGCAAAGGTTTATCTTTTGAGAAAGCTTAAAATACTTTACACTACTTAATTACTTTTGTTGCTAAAATAAATGTCCAAAGTGCTTATTTGATCGTATAATATAAATAAAAGAACCATGATAATCGGAAACATTGACTCAAAGTATTAAGGGTATGTTTGGTAGAGGGAAATAGAGGAAGAGAAATGGAATTGATTTCATTTCCATTGTTTGGTTGGTAGAGAAAGAAAAGAGGTGGAGATTTGAATTCTTTGAAGAGTTGGGTCCTTTGTAATTGGTGTGGAAACCATTTCCATCATAATTGATGTGGAAACCATTTCTTACTTGTGAGAATTCATTTGAGCCACAAAACAAACGAGATTTATTTACGTTTTATTTATCTATTATTTATTGTTATTATAAATATTAAAATTATTTATTTATTTATTTATTTTATTATTATTATTTATTGTTATTATAATTTTTATTTATTTATTAATATTTATTAATATTATTATTATTATTTATTATTTTATTATTATTATTTTACTGTTTATTATTATTATTAATATTTTATTACTTGTTAATATATATATATTTTTATAGTTTATTATTTATTATTATTACTATTATATATTATTATTATTAGTATTATTTATTATAGTAATAATATTTCTTATTATTATTATTTGTTTATTTATTTATTTTTCTATTTAAATCTTTTTTAAAAGGAAAAAAAGATTTGCGTGATTATTTTTTTTCAATTCTCTATTATTTTTTTTCAATTCACATGACAGCACCACGTCGGAGTGCGAGCTAGCTCGCCACCATACCCCCCTCTAAATTGATATGAGATTGCGCTGCGGGTATGTAGAGAGGGGGTCGTCATTCTGACTAATAGGGTGGGTTTTGGCATTTTGGAATTCATCCGGAGATGGGGCGTCAGAAAACCCTCCTTATCCTTTCTACCTTATAAAATATATATAATATATTATATATATATATATATATATATATATATATATATATATATATATATAGTGGCATTTTCTTTGCAGAATCACTTTTTTGTACAGAACCTACAGAACTAGTTATCAACCATTAGATTACTAGATCAATGGTCAAAATGATGTGTGGCACAAGTGTAATAAAATGAAACTTTAAATATTAACTTTTTAATGCTGGAAGGGTATTATAGGAATATCATCTAATTAATTTTTGATAATCGTCATTTATTAGAGATTAGGTAAGAGAAAAAAAGAGACCCACCCACATAATCTCTCCCTATCCCAAAGCATCCAATATCAGATCTAGATCTGGTTCTCTACCAAATACTCATCATCTATCAAAATCATAAAAACATTGATGTAATATCGATCAGACTCAAGTTCGATTAGAAGATTGATTTTATAAGGTAATGAAATCATCGTTATTAAATAGAAGTAGGATTATTTTCTTTACACACCCAGTATCAAAATTGTTGCTTTAACGCTTTGTGTTTTTTCATACATAGAAGTTTAGTTGGTGAATATAACTTGAAATAAAATATCAATTTTTGAATGAATGATATAAAAATAATTATTTATGTGTTATTTAGATTATACTCATGTTTGATGGGATCTTGTTGCTACTGTTATTAATTTTGCTCAAATTGTTGATCTTTAATTAAAAGAAAATGATCATGGGTCAAAGCTGGGCTTCATGTATATCCCATTTGATTAAGTTCGTTAATTTTGTTTCTTGTATACAAATTTGTTTAAATTGATGCAACTTTGTTTATTCGATTATCATGAAATTAGTGTTTCAAGCGTTCTTTGATCAGCCTTTGTTATTTTAGTTGACCAAGTTTGTTTATTTGCTTTTAAAAAATTAGTAGTTTTTTTAATTGTTATAGCAGTAGGTTAAAGATGAATCAACATTTTCTTGTTTTCCTTTAGTTGTTTTAGATGGGGATAATACACTTAATTTTTATAGCAGTAGGTTAAGGATTAAGCACTTAATTTGTTTACCTTTTATTGTTGTCGTGTAGCAGTATAAGAAGATTTGTGGATTGTAAGTTGTTGGTGCTGGTTTTTATAATTATAAACTCATCCAGACCATTTATTTGATAACGACAAAGATTGTGCATATATGTTATTTTAGTTGTTATGGTTTAAAATTGCATTAGTTGTTACTAATATGATTAAATATTTAATTTTTAGTTTTTGTTTTGAAACAGGAATTGTGTTCTTGGTGCTTTATAAATACGCCTTTGATCGAAGTCTATGTGGTCACCGGAAACATACATGTTTTTGGAAGGCGTGCATCTATATTCTAATAGATTTGATGAGAAAGCGCAGTGTGCACATATGTTCGTGAAGGCGTGCAAATTTGTTCAAATGAATTGGACGAGAAAGTGTAAAGTGCACACATGTTTTTAAACGGCGTGCACATTCATATTTAACAACATACTTGTACATGAATTGTAATTTATTTGATATCAAATTTTGTGTATACTAAAGATTAAAAAATGTACATTAAAAATATATGTGCAATTACCATTTTAAATAAAAAAAAGTTTGATGGCTAAACAATGTTATGCAAGAAACATATGTAAATTTACAATATTTACAGAAAACATATATGCACCTGTTTTGTTTTTTCGAAAACATGCATGTAAAAAAAATTAATTTAAAAAAAATATTTTAAATTTTTTCAAAAATTATAAGGCTTAAAAGACGAATTTTTATAAAATTAAAATTAAATAGAAAGGTGAAAATGTGTTTTACTAATATGCCCTTGTGGATTAGATAAAAAGAAATAATAATACTAAATTCTCATTTGTCCAAATTGGTTTTGTAGGTTATGTACAAAAAACTGGTTCTGCAAATAACGGTCCCTGTTGGCGTATAGTCTGGAATGGGCCGGACCCAATGGGCCGAACCCGATAAAAGGGTGGCCCACATCCTACGTAACCCTAATCCACACACTATATATACAAGGGTAGGATCATCCTACTTGGACATGTTATTCTCTACCACGTCTTTATATAACGTGCTTACACTATTCTTACTTGACCGTCGGAGGGTGGATCCCGGGCTCCGGTCTCGGGTCCCCTTCTAACCGGTTCTTCTTTGTTGGCAGCACTATTCAAGGTCCGGGAAGACGACGAACGGCACCAGGAGAGTCGTCAGGACCGGCCCGACCAAATTATGCATCAACAAGTTGGCGTCATCCGTGGGACTCCGAATAAACTATGTTTCGTGTTCTCATATTACCGAAAAGCAAAAATCGGTTTCTAAAGTCGGTAACTCTAAAACCTTCGTATTTTTGTTTTTCACTCATTGCATCCTGCCATGCGTCAAACTTGATTTACCAAATCAATAAACATCATGTGATTTTAATATCACTTTAAAAGCACTTGTTTGTAGTTAATAGACAATCTTCTATTCTTTGAAGTTTTCGTAACTTTATTTTGTTTTTCACTCGTAACTTTGAAGTGACACCCGCTTTGTACGTCTGCTTTTCGGTACAAAGTCGCCATTGGCACCGACCCCTATTATTTTTCCTTTTTAATTTGATAAAGATATTCTACATATCTTTTTAAATTGGTAACAAGATATTACCAATATTTTTTAAATTGGTAACAAGATATTACCGATATTTTTTAAATTGGTAACAAGATATTACCGATATTTTTTAAATTGGTAACAAGATATTACCAATATTTTTTAAATTGGTAACAAGATATTACCATATCTTTTTAAATTGGTAACAAGATATTACCAATATTTTTTAAACTTGATAAGATGTTATCTGTATTTTTATTTGGTAACAAGATATTACCAATATTTTTTAATTTGATAAAAAGATTTTATCCATATCTTTTTCCTTATTTGCAATTATCCCTTACTTGTAAATATTATTATGCAAACATTATTTTAAAGGGACTCTTATATTTTTGTCCGTGAGCCCGACTTCCGTCATGGGCCGGTCCGGCCTCTTAATAACGTGTCGCGGCCCAACCTCTTTAAAATTATGTCGCAACCCAGCTTCCTTATATTTATGGTCCGTACCAAATATTATGTCGCGGCCCGGCTTCTTTATATTTATGGCCCGCTCCAAAAATTATGTCGCGACCCTGCTCCCTGAGTCGGTGTTTACCATATTTGATATACATTTTCAAAAACAAAACAAAAAAAACAAACAAAAAAAATGTTTCAACAGGAAACAATATAATTTTTTGATTAAACCATGACTTGGTAAAAACGTCGCATACAACGGCATGCCATATTAAATGGTTTAGAAAATATTATTTTGCATATTTATCCCTCATTTGCAAAGATTATGCGATTTATGTGGGGGTGATGATTTACGATTATTTGTCCGCACACCCGGACTTGTTTTCCTTTTTGGTATTCGCGGTCACCAACCGCATCCCCATTGCGGCCTCGAGCCTTCTGGAGGTAAATCACCGGTCAACGAACTTGGACGCTTCCAAAGTCTTTGTACCTTACATTTGGAAGTTTACTTCACAATGACGAACATCATGAGCCGCGGAACCTTTATCCAAACGGCATGTTCCGATTACTAACGCAGCGAATATCCGCTCTTTTGTCATAACGACTTCCATTGCCTACCCAAGCATGGAGAAACGGGGCTACAACCCCTCCATGCGCCCATTGAGCTCTTAATGAGTATTTTAGATTATACATTTGGAGTCAACATTTGTACTCCCGGCCGGGGGCAACCCGCGGCTAACTATTTTGATCACCGGTCAACTCATGTTGATCCGCGAATAAACTAAATCGAGTATTTTTTTATCAAAGCATCCGTGGAAAGTTTTTTAGCTGTTATCATTATGACACATGACCGTGCCTCGGTCGTTTTTATGGCTTACATAGTCCTATATGTAACTAGCGCTTGCGGGGATGTGAAGACGGCGGGCAAGGCTTATTTACATAAACATGCAAAATTTGTTGTACACCATCTTTTATATAGACGTATGACTATTATTAGTTAAATCATATTATTTTTAATCCGCAACATTCCTGTTGATGTACGGAATTAGATTCCCAAAGTCGGGACATAATAAATAAACAAACACCTTGTGTTTTATATCCATACGCACAATACATTTGTTAATAAACGAAATGGTATTAATTAACATCCTTGTATGAATTCAATACTACGTACTAATTAGTTATACTAAGCAATACCACGGTTAATCATATCACATATGGTGTAGCCACCTTTCTAGTAAGCTCCGTGTTACGCGGGCCACGGCCAGTTGAGGTAAGTGCTAAAATTATTCATGTTTTTTGGAAACTTTGTCTACAAGTTTAATACTACTAATAGAACATAGCACCATTAAACTTGGGGGGCTATAGGGGTATAATGATACCATTATAATTATCTTCGTGCATGTCACGTACGTATCTCCGGATATAGAAAGTACGTAAGAGGCATTGCAAGTTCGGTACTAAGTCGAATGCCATATTCGCATTACCCGGCCACGGAAGTACGTCTTCCGTCGGCCGTAAGTCGAATGCCATATTCGCATTACCCGGCCACGGAAGTACGTCTTCCGTCGGCCGTAAGTCGAATGCCATATTCGCATTACCCGGCCACGGAAGTACGTCTTCCGTCGGCCGTAAGTCGAATGCCATATTCGCATTACCCGGCCACGGAAGTACGTCTTCCGTTGGCCGTAAGTCGAATGCCATATTCGCATTACCCGGCCACGGAAGTACGTCTTCCGTCGGCCTTTATTATACGGGGTCCGCCTTCATCATTATAAATCCTTCTCGTCAAAAATGAACGAGAATGGTATCTTGCCAATGCTAGTGTTACCCCGACTATAGAAAACGTATTCTTCTTACGGGGTCTTTACCGTCTAGCCACGGGAAACCAAGCATCCGAGCACAATCACCCGACACATGTACGCGGGTGCTGCCTAAGATAGGGCATGATTGACACAGTTTGAAGATAAATAAGGCGGCGTATGGTTGGAAAGTGCGAACGTCTCCGCGACGGTAAGAGTAGTCCTTTTAGTCTAGTACCGCGGCTACGGCCACGCTTACTAGACTGGGGGGACATGATGACGTATAGTGTGGACTGACCCGACCCACTTATACTATTATGAGCTTACTTGCTGAGGACGTATAGCATAAGTCTAGCATAACATGATCAAGAACCATATCATACTAGACTGGGAGACATGTTGTAGTCCGGAATGGGCTGGACCCAATGGGCCGAACCCAATAAAAGGGTGGCCCACATCCTACGTAACCCTAATCCATATACACTATATATACAAGGGTATGATTATCCTACTTGGACAGGTTATTCTCTACCACCTCTTTATATAACATGTTTATACTATTCTGACTTGACCGTCGGAGGGTGGATCCCGGGCTCCGGCCTCGGGTCCCCTTCTAACCGGTTCTTCTTTGTTGGCAGCACTATTTAAGGCCCGGAAAGACGACGAACGACACCAGAACAATCGTCAGGACCGGCCCGACCAAATTATGCATCAACAAGTTGGCGCCATCCGTGGGACCGCGAATAAACTGTGCTTCGTGTTCTCATAGCATCGAAACACAAAAATCAATTCCGTTTTGAAAGTAAATATGATGGAGAATTTTAAAGGGAGATGCATGCATTTTTATAGGTGCATCTGAAATGTGTGGTTTTTGCGTTTCTCTTATCATTTATTATAAGTTTTTCTTCTCATTTGATTATTACTCTATCCCTAACCACTAGGTATAATATCACAAGTAATATATACATAAACTTTAAAATCTATACCAAAAACCCTAAACCCCTAACCACCAAACCCTATACCAAAAACCCTAAACTCCTAACCACTAGGTATAATATCACAAGTGATATATAAATAAACTTTAAATTCTATACCAAAATCTCTAAACACCTAACCACTAAACCCTATACCAAAAATCCCAAAACCCTAGCCACTAGGTATAATATCACAAGTGATATATTCATTAACTTTAAAATCTATACCAAAAACCCTAAACCCCTAACTATTAATCTCTATACCAAAAACCCTAAATCCCTAACCACTAGGTATAATATTACAAGTGATATATACAAAAACTTCAAAATCTATACTAAAAATCCTAAACCCCTAACCACTAAACATTATACAAAAAACTCTAAACCTCTAACCACTAAGTATAATATCACAAGTGATATATACATAAACTTTAAAATATATACCAAAAACTGTAAAACCCTGACCACTAAACCCTATACCAAAACCCTAAATCCCTAGCCACTAGGTATAATATTACAAGTGATATATACATAAACTTTCTTTACCACATGTGATATTCTAAGACTATTTGAAAACAACATTAGCCTTCAGACTTGTCAAATTCTCCTTCGGAATCTTTTTTTAACTAAGATTCATTTGTGGCCTAACACTGATTACCCTTGAGATTGTAATATCACCGGTGATAAAAAAACATTTATCAACTAAGATTCACTTGTTGCTTAACACTGATTACCCTTGAGATTGTAATATGATCGGTGATAAATATAACATTTATCAACTAAGATTCACTTGTGGCTTAACACTTATTACCCTTGACATTGTAATATCACTAGTGCTAAATAAATAACAATAAAATCTCGTGTGATAAAGCAATATAATGTGACAATAATTGTGGTTATTTTTGAAATTCTTAACATGTAACAATTTCAACAATAAAAAAACGTTCATAGTGTATTATCACTTGCGATAATAAACTAAAGTCATAGCCAATGTGTTAATCGGTTTGTGACTTGGATGTTGCTTGCTTTATTCACTTAATGAATGATCACATATGCAATGTCACTGGTATTAAATTGTTATCAATTTTTTATTTTTAACTTCATTTTTACCAAATGTGATAATACTCTAAAACTGTTTGAAAACAACATCAGCCTTCGGCTTTGTCGGCTCCACCTAACCTTTTTAATTAATTTGCATGCGGTTTAACACTTGTTACTCTTTACAATGTAATATCACAAGTGATAAATAACTGTGAATTTGAAACAACAATGTATAACAAGAAAGCAAATTATAAAATCATTAATGATCTAAAAATGGAAGTATGGAATGAAAAACGTGCCATTACATCTTTAAAATTCCAAAAAGAACACAAGCTTTTAAGCAAAGTTTCCTTCTTAAACAACCCTGAACGGACAGTAAAACATTTTTTTTTGCTTGTCTATTACGGTGGAAGACACAAAAACCATATTGTACCTGAAAAGTATAAAAATATTAGAAGACACATAAGTGATAATATATCAAGTTATTTTGGAGACTAGTAATCTCTTACATACTGAGGGATAGATCTGAGCCGTTGATTACATAGAATTTGATCAAATGATAAAAAACACGGAAGGATCATTATTGCCAAATTTTGAAACATATCAGCGGGACTAAAAATGTAAATATGTAAACACCCCAACTACCCCAATTTCCAGTCAAAAAAAACACACACATCACACACATTCTCTCTTTACGCATCAAACCCTAACCAAAAGATACAAAAATATGCACAAATTAACCATGAAAATCACCAAATTAACACAAAAATGCAACAAGAAACTAGTAAATCAACCGATCTTGATAAAAAAATGGTTCAAAACGAATCGATTCATAACGTCTATGACGGTACGCTTATACAAATCTGTTAATTTGTTATTATTTAAGTATTTTTTGTGACAATGTTGGATTTTCTTTATGTTTTTATGATATTTGTGAATAATTTTTTGATTTTATTCATTCTAGTTGCTTATTGATAGATTGTTGTCATATCCTATTGAGTGTTGAGTGTTCTTTTGTATGCTCGCTTAAATTTAAATGAACGACCTTGAACAAACCTTGTTAGTGCCTACATGTTAATTCTAAAGTTTCATTTGTGTTTATGGAGAGGACGTCATGTGTTTGATGAATTGCTAGTGTTTTGTCTTGAAGGTGTTGATTAATGAGGTATTACAAGTGTATTATCCATATTTTAGCTGATACACTCATGCTCGAGAAGCTGAGAACCATTTTATTGATTAAACTTGTTGACCATGTTGCAAGATTGGAGTCGTAGGAGAGATGCGTTTGTATTTAGAGACAAGCTGTAAGCTCCATGTTCTATAGTTGTGATTGTAACTTCATGGCCAAGCTAATATGTGTTTCCTACTATGTAATCTTCACGTCTTTCCTAGTGCTTGATCTATTTTTAGTACATCCGGACGGTCAACATGTACATTTTTAAGCGTGGATAGAAAGGGGGTTACGGTTCTTGAACCTATTTACTAGTCAATCGGGATATCTGAATTTTACAGAACAGATATCCAATTCAAAGCCATTGGGATATCTGAATTATATTAGTCAAATTATGCGCAATCAGTACCTGAATTTGTTGCATCAAAAAATTTAATGGATTGGACATGTCGATTAGCTTATTGTCACTAGTTGAACGCCTTAGTATCTGATCATCAGGTGCTAAACAGTTGAGATACTTGCTGGTGGATGTGCGTTGGTCCAGTGGAGGTTAGAGACATGCCACACCCACCAGGTATTGTTTTCATTTACATTGTTATCAAAAGGTATCTGGGTACAATGAGTCCATATGGCTGTCTTTGATCTCATAAAGATTAAATAATTTCTTAACTTCTTTGTATAGTTTGAGCAGGCATCCTAACTTTTACTACAGTATTTTCAAAATGCCTCCTAGCCGTTTTAATGACTTGCAAAAAAAGATCATATCAGCTGTAAGAAATTCCTATATGTTTTTTGTTGCTTTCAGAGGATGATGCTGCTCACAACTCTTCAAAACCATCCAACCAAGCTATCAGTATAGCAAAGTTATCAGGACTTAAAGAGTCGCGACTTATGGATCCAATCATTGCCGAATCTGATGACGAGCATTTTGACTCAATTGAAAGTTCAATAAAATGATAAATTTTCGTCAGCATCTTAAGGTGATGACAGATTACAGATGAGGGAGTCTCCTTTTCATGTTTATTATAGTATTTATTTGTTAGTAAAATTGTTCTTTGGAATTAAAGATGATTTAATGTCAAAAGAAAGGAAGGAGAGTCCAAGAGAAAAAAAACTAATTTTGTAAGACCAACTAAATTTGATTCTAACCATATGCTTTCATGTATTCCTCGTATCTGAAAATATTTCGCATTTCACTTTGGACTCATTATCATATCTGTCAACTTAACTAGAATTCCTATATGAGAAGGAGATTCAGTTTGTATGTGTTGATGGGCGTGATGGATCTGCCAAAGATTGACAACAAGCCATCCAATCTTTCCAACACTCAAAGCAGGCATGCCGAAAGTTTTCTTAGTAAAATCGTTTGAATACTGCTATTTTTTATTTATTTATAAGTTTCAGCATCTATACATCTATTGTGACTTTCATTCATTAAACAGTTTGACTTGCAATGTCAGGCTAAAATTGCATTGGATGGGATTCTAGCTGGTAGTAGTGGACTTGACTTGTCAGCTGCACAAAATATGGTGTTTCTAGAGTTGTCTGAGAAAATATCTGACTTTGAACAGGTCAGATCATCCCACACCTCATGTTATAGTCATATTATTAAAGATGCTTTTAACCAAAAGAAGGAATATGTAGGAGGTTGTTTTCTTTATGTTAAAAAAAGAGGTTGTTTTCTTTCTCTGTTGCATTTAGTAAAAATATTACCAACTATGATGTCACTGTATATATATGTTGTGGTTGTTTTTCTACTACTAGTTAATAAGGCTGTGAAAATGATGGCTTGGTTGAGATTATATTATCACCAGGCACCTAGAAAAACATAGAGTATCTTAGGAGGGCTTTAGATGTGTGTTTGAAAGTAGTTGTAACTTGAAGAATCATGATCTTATAAAGTTCGTTTCATAGGTGTAACAAAAGAAAAGAGGTGGTGTTTACTATATTGACATGCTTCTATTAATCCTACTGTTGAAACATTCTAACAATTAGGAAATTATGATCATTTAAGGAATTAATTAATAAAATGACTGAAAATCACGTTTGTTTAAGCAGGCATGTTGTTCATCTACCATTAGGTAATTAATATTGTTAAAACTCGTATGAAACTGATTTTTTCAAACTGAATATTTTATACCACAAATCGTCAGAAGTAGGGCATCATTACATAAACAATAGTATAAAGTCCTTTTTGCAATATATAGCAGGGGATAGTTTTTTCAATCTTTATTCTCATTTTGGTTTGCAGAGGTTGGTATATGGTGCAAAAGCTTATTCGGGTCGACCCGTACCCGAGTTAGCCAAAAAATTTCACCCCAACACCCGACCCTATTTAGTATTCGCGGTACTCGGGCTGAACAGAATAACCTGGATAAAATTTTTAAACCGACTAACCCGACCCGAATATGCTTGCAAATTTCAACGCGCGGCCGCCATCATCCTCGTTATATGACATGTCTAATATCACTTGTGATATTTTGAAAAGATAGTTAATGTTTAATATCACTTGGGGTATTTGTTATATGACATGTCTAATATCACTTGTGATATTTCATAAACACAGTTAACGTCTAATAGCATTTGTGATATTTTAGAAATAAGCAAGTATACTTTTTAACCTTTAGTATCACCTGTAATATATTATTGTTTTGTATATTTTTCAACATATTATCACCTATGTGTTTTTCTAATATTTTTTTATACTTTTTCAGGTACTAGATGGTTTTTGGGTCTTTCACCGCAATAGACAAGCACAAGAAATGTTTTACTATCGGTTCATGATTGCTTAAGAATGAATCTTTTTGCTCGAACGCTGTGTTCTTTTTAGAAAATTTAACATGTAATCAATGTTATTTAGTGTGATATTATACTGTTAGTTGGAATAAAAGTGATACGTATTTATCTCTTGACTTATTTAACACATAATCATTGTTATTTTTTGGAATTTGTGTCATGACACTTATTTATCCCTTGTGATAATACTTCCTCCGTTCCAAAATTATTGTCCACAAACAAGAAATTCACATTTAAAAAAAACCCTAAACCCAAGTTTAATTGTATTAGTTATGAAGAATAACTCGTTTTAGTTACGCTAAATCATTAATAGAAGTTTTATAATATACAAAATTATAAAATATATTTTTCGTCTTTTAGTCGGTTTATTAAAATAATAATATTTCATTATTTCGTCCTTTGTCAATTATTATACCAAAAACTTTAAACCCCTAACCACTAGGTATAATATCACAAGTGATATATACATAAAACTTTAAACCTATATTAAAAACCTTAAACCTCTAACCACCAAACCATATACCAAAAACCCTAAACCGCTATACACTAAACCCTATACCAAAAACCCTAAACACCTAACCAATAAACCCTATACTAAAAATCCTAAACCCCTCCTCCCTAACCACTAAACCCTATACCAAAAACACCTAACCATTAAACCCTAGGCCAAAAACCCTAAACCGCTAACCACTAGGTATAATATCACAAGTGATATACACATAAACTTTAAAATCTATACCAAAAACCCTAAACCTCTAACCACTAAACCCTATACCAAAAACCCTAAACCCTTAACCACTAGGTATAATATCACAAGTGATATATACATAAATATTAAACCCTAAACCCCTAACCACTAAACCCTATACCAAAAACCCTAAACCCCCATCCCTAACCATTAAACCCTATACCAAAAACCCTAAACACCTAACCACTATACCCTATACAAAAAGTCATAAACCCTTAACCACTAGGTATAATATAACAACTAATATATACATAAACTTTAAAATCTATACCAAAAACCCTAAACACCTAACCACTAAACTCTATATCAAAAACCCTAAACTTCTAACCACTAGGTATAATATCACAAGTGATATATACATAAATTTTAAAATATATAACAAAAACCCTAAACCCTTAACCACTAAACCCTATACCAAAAACCATAGACCAAAAATCCTAAACCCCTAACCACTAGGTATAATATCACAACTGATATATACATAAACTATATAACCTATACCAAAAACCCTAAACCTCTAACCACTAAACCCTATACCAAAATCCCTAAACCCTTAACCACTAGGTATAATATCACAAGTGATAAATACATAAACTTTAAAATATATACCAAAAACCCTAAGCCCTTAACCACTAAACCATATAGCAAAAACCCTAAACCCTTAACCACTAAACCATATATCAAAACTCTAAACTCCTAACCACTAGGTATAATATCACAAGTGATATATAAATAAACTTTAAAATCGATACCAAAAACCCTAAACCCCTAACCACTAAACCTCACACCAAAAACTCTAAACCCTTAAACCCCTAACCACTAGGTTTAATATCACAAGTGATGTATACATAAACTTTAAAACCTATACCAAAAACCCTAAACCCCTAACCATTAAACCTCATACCAAAAACCCTAAACAGCTAACCACTATACCCTATACCAAACCCCTAAACCACTACCGCTAAATCCTATACCAAAAACCCTAAACCCTCTCCCTAACCACTAAACCCTATACCAAAAGCCCTAAACCCCTCAACACTAAACCCTATACCAAAAACCTTAACCACTAGGTATAATATCACAAGTGATATATATACATAAACTTTAAAATCTATACCAAAAACTCTAAACCCCTAACCACTAAACCCTATACCAAAACCCTAAAACCCTAACCACTAAAACCTATACCAAAAAACCTAAACCCCTAACCACTTAAACCTATACCAAAACCCTTAACCCCTAACCACTAAACCCTATACTAAAAATCCTAAACCTCTAACCACTAAAACCTGTACCAAAAACCCTAAACCCCTAACCATTAGGTATAATATCACAAGTGATATTTACATAAACATTAAACCATAAACTAAAAACACTAAACCCCCAACCATTAAACCCCTAACCACTATACTCTATACCAAAAACCCTAGAACCTTGACCACTACCTTATACCAAAAACCTAAACTTCTAACCACTAGGAAGTCACTAGATTGCGCCACGTATCCCCTCCTACCTATCCCTAACCACTAAACCCTATTGTAAAAACCCTAAACCACTAACCACTAAACCTTATACCAAAAAACCTAAACTCCTAACCACTAGGTATAATATCATAAGTGATATATACATAAACTTTAAAATCTATACCAAAAAACCCTAAACACCTAACCACTAAACCCTATACCAAAAATCCCTAAACCCTTAACCAATAGGTATAATATCACAAGTAATATATACATAAACTTTAAAATCTATACAAAAAACCCTAAACCCCTAACCACTAAACTCTATACCAAAAACCCTAAACTCCTAACCACTAGGTATAATATCACAAGTGATATATAAATAAATTTTAAAATCTATACCAAAAACTCTAAACACCTAACCACTAAACCCTATACCAAAAATTCCTAAACCCTAACCACTAGGTATAATAGCACAAGTGATATATTCATTAACTTTAAAATCTATACCCAAAACCCAAAACCCTTAACTATTAAACTCTATACTAAAAACCCTAAATCCCTAACCACTAGGTATAATATTACAAGTGATATATACAAAAACTTTAAAATCTATACCAAAAATCCTAAACCCCTAACCACTAAACCTTATACAAAAAACTCTAAACCCCTAACCACTAAGTATAATATCACAAGTGATATATACATAAACTCTAAAATATATACCAAAAACTGTAAAACCCTGACCACTAAACCCTATATCAAAACCCTAAATCCCTAATTACTAGGTATAATATTACAAGTGATATATGCATAAACTTTCTTTACCACATGTGATATTCTAAGACTATTTAAAAACAACATCAGCCTTTAGACTTGTCAAATCCGCCTTCGAAACCTTTATTAACTAAGATTCATTTGTGGCTTAACACTGATTACCCCTGAGATTGTAATATCACCGGTGATAAAAAAAGATTTATCAACTAAAGATTCACTTGTGTCTTAACACTAATTACCCTTGAGATTGTAATATGATCGGTGATAAATATAACATTTATCAACTAAGATTCACTTGTGGCTTAACACTTATTACCCCTACCATTGTAATACCACTAGTGCTAAATAAATAACAATAAAATCTCGTGTGATAAAGCAATATAATATGGCATTAGTTAAGGTATTCCACATATGATTAATATCACAAGTGATAAAGCAATATAATGTGACAATAATTATGGTTATTTTTGAAATTCTTAACATGTAATCAATCTCAACAATAAAAAACGTTCATAGTGTATTATCACTTGCGATAATAAACTAAAGTTATAGCCAATGTGTTAATCGGTTTGTGACTTGGATGTTGCTTGCTTTATTCACTTAATGAATTATCACATATGCAATGTCACTGGTATTAAATTGTTATCAAATGTTTATTGTTAACTTCATTTTCACCACATGTGATAATACTCTAAAACTGTTTGAAAACAACATCAGCCTTCGGCTTTGTCGGCTCCGCCTAACCTTTTTAATTAATTTGCATGCAGTTTAACACTTGTTACTCTTTACAATGTAATATCACAAGTGATAAATAACTGTGAATTTGAAACAACAATGTATAACAAGAAAGCAAATTATAAAATCATTAATGATCTAAAAATGGAAGTATGGAATGAAAAACGTGCCATTACATCTTTAAAATTCCAAAAAGAACACAAACTTTTAAGCAAAGTTTCCTTCTTAAACAACCCTGAACCGACAGTAAAATATTTTTTTTTGCTTGTCTATTACGGTGAAAGACACAAAAACCATATTGTACCTGAAAAGTATAAAAAGATTAGAAAACACATAGGTGATAATATATAAAGTTATTTTGGAGACTAGTAATCTCCTACATACTGAGGGATAGATCTGAGCCGTTGATTACATAGAATTTGATCAAATGATAAAAAACACAGAAGGATTATTATTGCCAAATTTTGAAACATATCAGAGGGACTAAAAATGTAAATATGTAAACACCCCAACTACCCCCAATTTCTAGTCACAAAAAACACACACATCACACACATTCTCTCTACGCATCAAACCATAACCAAAAGATACAAAAATCTGCACAAATTAACCATGAAAATCACGAAATTAACACAAAAATGCAACAAGAAACTATTAAATCAACCGATCCTAAAAAAAAGGGTTCAAAACGAATCGATTCATAACGTCGATGATGGTACGTTTATACAAATCTGTTAATTTGTTATTATTTAAGTATTTTTTGTGATATTGTTGGATTTTCTTTATGTTTTTATGATATTTGTGAATAATTTTTTTATTTTATTCATTCTAGTTGCTTATTGATAGATTGTTTTCATATCCTATTGAGTGTTGAGTGTTCTTTTGTATGCTCGCTTAAATTTAAATGAACGACCTTGAATAAGCCTTGTTAGTGCCTACATGTTAATTCTAAAGTTTCATTTGTGTTTATGGAGAGGACGCCATGTGTTTGATGGATTGCCAGTGTTTTGTCTTGAAGGTGTTGATTAATTAGGTATTACAAGTGTATTATCCATGTTTTAGCTGATACACTCGTGCTCGAGAAGCTGAGAGCCATTTTATTGATTAAACTTGTTGACCGTGTTGCAGGATTGGAGTCAGAGATGCGTTTGTATTTGGAGACAAGCTGTAAGCTTCATGTTCTATAGTTGTGATTGTAATCTTCGTGGCCAAGCTAATATGTGTTTCCTACTATGTAATCTTCACATCTTTCCTAGTGCTTGATCTATTTTTAGTACATCCAGACGGTTAACATGTACATTTTTAAGCGTGGATAGAAAGGGGGTTACGGTTCTTGAACCTATTTACTAGTCAATCAGGATATCTAAATTTTACAAAACAAATATCCAATTCAAAGCCATTGGGATATCTGAATTATACTAGTCAAATTATGTGCAATCAGTACTTGAATTTGTTGCATCAAAGAATTTAATGGATTGGAAATGTCGATTAGCTTATTGTCACTAGTTGAACGCCTTAGTATATGATCATCAGGTGCTGAACAGTTGAGATACTTGCTGGTGGATGTGCGTTGGTCCAGTGGAGGTTAGAGACATGCCACACCCATCAGGTATTGTTTTCATTTACATTGTTATCAAAAGGTATCTAGGTACAATGAGTCCATATGGCTGTCTTTGGTCTCACAAAGATTAAATAATTTCTTAACTTCTTTGTATAGTTTGAGCAGGCATTCTAACTTTTACTACAATATTTTCAAAATGCCTCCTAGCCGTTTTAATGACTTGCAAAAAAAGATTCATATCAGCTGTAAGAAATTCATGTATGTTTTTTGTTGCTTTCAGAGGTTGATGCTGCTCACAACTCTTCAAAACCATCCAACCAAGCTATCAGTATAGCAAAGTTATCAGGACTTAAAGAGTCGCGACTTATGCATCCAATCATTGCCGAATCTGATGACGAGCATTTTAACTCAAGTGAAAGTTCAATAAAATGATAAATTTTTGTCAGCGTCTTAAGGTAACGACAGATTACAGATGAGGGAGTCTCCTTTTCATGTTTATTATAGTATTTATTTGTTAGTAAAATTGTTCTTTGGAATTGAAGATGATTTAATGTCAAAAGAGAGGAAGGAGAGTCCAGGAGAAAAAAACTAATTTTGTAAGGCCAACTAAATTTGATTCTAACCATCTGCTTTCATGTATTCCTTGTATTTGAAAATATTTCGCATTTCACTTTGGACTCATTATCATATCTGTCAACTTAACAGGAATTCCTATATGAGAAGGAGATTCAGTTTGTATGTGCTGATGGGTGTGATGGATCTGCCAAAGATTGACAACAAGCTATCCAACCTTTCCAACACTCAAAGAAGGCATGCCGAAAGTTTTCTTTGTAAAATCGTTTGAATACTGCTATTTTTTATTTATTTATAAGTTTCAGCATCTATACATCTATTGTGACTTTCATTCATTAAACAGTTTGACTTGCAATATCAGGCTAAAATTACATTAGATGGATTCTAGCTGGTAGTAGTGGACTTGACTTGTCAGCTGCACAAAATATGTTGTTTCTAGAGTTGCCTGAGAAAATATCTGACTTTGAACAGGTCATATCATCCCACGCCTCATGTTATTGTCATATTATTACAGATGCATTTAACCAAAAGAAGGAATATGTAGGAGGTTGTTTTCTTTATGTTAAAAAAGGAGGTTGTTTTCTTTCTCTGTTGCATTGAGTAAAAATATTACCAACTATGATGTCACTATATATATGTTGTGGTTGTTTTTCTACTACTTGTTAATAAGGCTGTGAAAATGATGGCTTGGTTGAGATTATATTATCACCAGGCACCTAGAAAAACATAAGAGTATCTTAGGAGGCCTTTAGATGTGTGTTTGAAAGTAGTTGCAACTTGAAGAATCGTGATCTTATAAAGTTCGTTTCATAGGTGTAACAAAAGAAAAGAGGTGGTGTTTACTATATTGACATGCTTCTATTAATCCTACTGTTGAAACAATCTAACAATTAGCAAATTATGATCATCTAAGGAATTAATTGATAAAATGACCGAAAATCACGTTTGTTTAAGCATGCCTCTTGTTCATCTACCATTAGGTAATTAATATTGTTAAAACTCGTATGAAACTGATTTTTTCAAACTGAATATTTTATCCCACAAATCGTCAGAAGTAGGGCATCATTACATAAACAATAGTATAAAGTCCTTTTTGCAATATATAGCTGGGGATAGTTTTTTCAATCTTTATTCTCATTTTGGTTTGCAGAGGTTGGTATATGGTGCAAAAGCTTATTCGGGTCGATTGGGTCGACCCGTACCCGAGTTAGTCAAAAAATTTCAACTCAACACCCGACCCTATTTAGTATTCGCGGTACTCGGGCTGAACCGAATAACCCGAATAAAATTTTGGACCCGACTAACCCGACCCGAATATGCTTGAAAATTTCAACGCGCGGCCGCTATCACCCTTGTTATATGACATGTCTAATATCACTTGTGATATTTTGAAAAGATAGTTAATATTTAATATCACTTGGGATATTTGTTATATGACATGTCTAATATCACTTGTGATATTTCATAAACACAGTTAATGTCTAATAGCATTTGTGATATTTTAGAAATAAGCAAGTATACTTTTTAACCTTTAGTATCACCTGTGATATATTATTGTTTTGTATATTTTTCTATATATTATCACCTATGTGTTTTTCTAATATTTTTTATACCTTTTCAGGTACTAGATGGTTTTTGGGTCTTTCACCGCAATAGACAAGCACAAGAAATGTTTTACTATCGGTTCATGATTGCTTAAGAATGAAACTTTTTGCTCGAATGTCGTGTTCTTTTTAGAATTTTTAACATGTAATCAATGTTATTTATAACGTGTGATATTATACTGTTACTTGGAATAAAAGTGATACATATTTATCTTTTGACTTATTTAACATGTAATCATTGTTATTTTTTGGAATTTGTGCAATGACACTTATTTATCTCTTGTGATAGTACTTCATCCGTTTCAAAATTATTGTCCACAAACAAGAAATACATAGTTTAAAAAAACCCTAAACCCTAGTTGACTTATATTAGTTATGAATAATAACTCGTTTTAGTTACGCTAAATCATTAATAGAAGTTTTATAATTTATAAAATTATAAAATATATTTTTCGTCTTTTACTCGATTTATTAAAATAATAATATTTCATTATTTCGTCCTTTGTCAATTATTATATCAAAAATCTTAAACCCCTAACCACTAGGTATAATATCACAAGTGATATATACATAAAACTTTAAACCTATACCAAAAACCATAAACCCCTAACCACCAAACCCTATACCAAAAATCCTAAACCGCTATACACTAAACCCTATACCAGAAATGATATACACATAAACTTTAAAATCTATACCAAAAACCCTAAACCTCTAACCACTAAACCCTATACCAAAAACCCTAAACCCTTAACCACTAGGTATAATATCACAAGTGATATATACATAAACATAAAAACCTATACCAACAATCCTAAACCCCTAAACCCTAAACCCTAAATCCTAAACCCTAAACCCTAAACCCTTAACCACTAAACCTTATACCAAAAACCCTAAACACCTAACCACTATACCCTATACAAAAAGTCATAAACCCTTAACCACTAGGTATAATATCACAACTGATATATACATAAACTTTAAAATCTATATCAAAAAGTGTAAACCCCTAACCACTAAACTCTATATCAAAAACCCTAAACTTCTAACCACTAGGTATTATATCACAAGTGATATATCCATAAATTTTAAAATATATAACAAAAACCCTAAACCTTTAACCACTAAACCCTATAAAAAAACCATAGACCAAAAATCCTAAACCCCTAACCACTAGATATAATATCACAACTGATATATACATAAACTATATAACCTATACCAAAAACCCTAAACCCCTAACCACTAAACCCTATACCAAAATCCCTAAACCCTTAACCACTAGGTATAATATCACAAGTGATAAATACATAAACTTTAAAATATATACCAAAAACCCTAAGCCCTTAACCACTAAACCCTATAGCAAAAGCCCTAAACCCCTAACCACTAAACCATATATCAAAAACTCTAAACCTCTAACGACTAGGTATAATATCACAAGTGATATATAAATAAACTTTAAAATCAATACCAAAAATCATAAATCTCTAACCACTAAACCTTATACCAAAAACTCTAAACCCTTAAACCGCTAACCACTAGGTTTAATATCACAAGTGATGTATACATAAACTTTAAAATCTATACCAAAAACCCTAAACCCCTAACCATTAAACCTCATACCAAAAATCCTAAACAGCTAACCACTATACCCTATACCAAAACCCTAAACCACTACCGCTAAACCCTAAACCCTCTCCTAACCACTAAACCCTATACCAAAAGCCCTAAACCCCTCAACACTAAATCCTATACCAAAAACCTTAAACCCCTAACCACTATGTATAATATCACAAGTGATATATATACAAAAACTTTAAAATCTATACCAAAAACTCTAAACCCCTAACCACTAAACCCTATACCAAAACCCTAACCATTAAAACCTGTACCCAAAACCCTTAACCCCTAACCACTAAACCCTATACTAAAAATCCTAAACCTCTAACCACTAAAACCTGTACCAAAAACCCTAAACCCCTAACCATTAGGTATAATATCACAAGTGATATTTACATAAACATTAAACCATAAACCCCTAACCACTAAAACATATACCAAAAACTCTAAACCCCTAACCACTATACTCTATACCAAAAACTCTAGCCCCCTGACCACTACCCTATACCAAAAACCTAAACTTCTAACCACTAGGAAGCCACTAGATTGCGTCACGTGTCCCCTCTTACCCCTCCCTAACCACTAAACCTTATTGAAAAAATCCTAAACCACTAACCACTAAACCTTATACCAAAAAACCTAAACTCCTAACCACTAGGTATAATATCACAAGTGATATATACATAAACTTTAAAATCTATACCAAAAACCCTAAACACCTAACCACTAAACCATATACCAAAAATCTCTAAACCCCTAACCACTAGGTATAATATCACAAGTAATATATACATAAACTTTAAAATCTATACCAAAAACCCTAAACCCCTAACCACTAAACCCTATACCAAAAACCCTAAACTCCTAACCACTAGGTATAATATCACAAGTGATATATAAATAAACTTTAAAATCTATACCGAAAACTCTAAACACCTAACCACTAAAGCCTATACTAAAAATCCCTAAACCCTAACCACTAGGTATAATATCACAAGTGATATATTCATTAACTTTAAAATCTATACCAAAAACCCTAAACCCCTAACTATTAAACTCTATACCAAAAACCCTAAATCCCTAACCACTAGGTATAATATCACAAGTGATATATACAAAAACTTTAAAATCTATACCAAAAATCTTAAACCCCTAACCACTAAACCTTATACAAAAAACTCTAAACCTCTAACCACTAAGTATAATATCACAAGTGATATATACATAGACTTTAATATATACCAAAAACCGTAAACCCTTGACCACTAAACCCTATACCAAAACCCTAAATCCCTAACCACTAGGTATATTATTACAAGTGATATATGCATAAAATTTCTTTACCACATGTGATATTCTAAGACTATGTGAAAACAACATCAGCCTTCAGATTTGTCAAATCCGCCTTCGGAACCATATTAACTAAGATTCATTTGTGGCTAAACACTGATTACCCCTGAGATTGTAATATCACCGGTGATAAATATAACATTTATCAACTAAGATTCACTTGTGACTTAACACTGATTACCCCTGAGATTGTAATATGATCGGTGATAAATATAACATTTATCAACTAAGATTCACCTGTGGCTTAACACTTATTACCTCTGACATTGTAATATCACTAGAGCTAAATATATAACAATAAAATCTCGTGTGATAAAGCAATATAATGTGACAATAATTGTGGTTATTTTTGAAATTCTTAACATGTAATCAATCTCAACAATAAAAAACGTTCATAGTGTATTATCACTTGCGATAATAAACTAAAGTTATAGCCAATGTGTTAATCGGTTTGTGACTTGGATGTTGCTTGCTTTATTCACTTAATGAATTATCACATATGCAATGTCACTGGTATTAAATTGTTATCAAATGTTTATTGTTAACTTCATTTTCACCACATGTGATAATACTCTAAAACTGTTTCAAAACAACATCAGCCTTCAGCTTTGTCGGCTCCGCCTAACCTTTTTAATTAATTTGCATGCGGTTTAACACTTGTTACTCTTTACAATGTAATATCACAAGTGATAAATAACTGTGAATTTGAAACAACAATGTATAACAAGAAAGCAAATTATAAAATCATTAATGATCTAAAAATGGAAGTATGGAATGAAAAACGTGCCATTACATCTTTAAAATTCCAAAAAGAACACAAGCTTTTAAGCAAAGTTTCCTTCTTAAACAACCCTGAACGGACAGTAAAACATTTTTTTTTGCTTGTCTATTACGGTGGAAGACACAAAAACCATATTGTACCTGAAAAGTATAAAAATATTAGAAGACACATAAGTGATAATATATCAAGTTATTTTGGAGACTAGTAATCTCTTACATACTGAGGGATAGATCTGAGCCGTTGATTACATAGAATTTGATCAAATGATAAAAAACACGGAAGGATCATTATTGCCAAATTTTGAAACATATCAGCGGGACTAAAAATGTAAATATGTAAACACCCCAACTACCCCAATTTCCAGTCAAAAAAAACACACACATCACACACATTCTCTCTTTACGCATCAAACCCTAACCAAAAGATACAAAAATATGCACAAATTAACCATGAAAATCACCAAATTAACACAAAAATGCAACAAGAAACTAGTAAATCAACCGATCTTGATAAAAAAATGGTTCAAAACGAATCGATTCATAACGTCTATGACGGTACGCTTATACAAATCTGTTAATTTGTTATTATTTAAGTATTTTTTGTGACAATGTTGGATTTTCTTTATGTTTTTATGATATTTGTGAATAATTTTTTGATTTTATTCATTCTAGTTGCTTATTGATAGATTGTTGTCATAATACTAAAAATTTTACTGTTATAAAGTGATTATTAGTGCGTATAATGACTAATTTTTGATAATTTGTGATGCCATGATAATGTGATTGTGAATGTTAGATTTATGAAAATTTATGGTAGATATATGTGTTTAATTGATAGATTATGCAT
>BQNB010092716.1:0-26546 GCA_026074375.1 Tanacetum coccineum
ACATACATACATACATACATACATATAGATATACACACATATATATAGATATATATATAGCAGTACGTGACTACGAGAAACACAAATCATATAATGCATACTTACATATAGACCAATGAAATCTTTTTAGCCATTAAAGATTTTTATTTAATGCGAGAACTGACAGAACTCTTATAGACCAATGAAATTTTTTTAGCCATTAAAGATTTTTATTTAATTTAAAAGGGTATAATAGTAAAAGACATTTTATATCATTTTTTAGTTTTTTTAAATAAATCCCGTTTTATAATTCCTTAATTTTCGAAATTTTTTTGTTTTACGTTTTTAAAAATTCTCTTAATTTTCGAAAAAAAAAATTTGAAGAATTAATTTTCGAAAATCAAAAAATAAAATGTTAAGTTTTTTTTTTAAATCTTTATGTTTTGAAAAAGGGGAGTTGCATATATGTTTTTTTTAATTATATGAATTTACATGTGTTTCGAGTTTACAATCGTTTAAACTTTTCCATCAACATCTATAATTTTTAAATAGTAAGGTGCGTATGTGTTTTTTAGATGATGTAAATTTATAACAAAACTAAACACATAAATGTTATACACAAAATTCGATATCAATTGAAATACAATTAAAATATAAATTTCAAAAAAACAAAAAATACATGAATCTAATCAATCTATACCACGTGTGCACTAATAATATTTAATGCAAACGAACATATGTGCACATGACATGTATTTTAAGTTTCTCATCAGTTTATTTAGAACATGTGTGCACGCCTTCAAGAACATACATATATTTGAATTTTATCATTAGATTCTTTCGAACATGTGTGCACGCCTTAAAAACATACATGCACGCCTTCGAGAACATACATGCACGCCTTCAAAGAACATATTTGTACTTCTGGATTTTCATCAAATTATTTAGAACATATGCGTACGCCTTCGATGAACATACATGCACTCTTTAATAATCGTATTTCTTCAAATGCAGCATATTAATTTCATCCAAATCACAACACTATAAGCAAAAAATAAGTCTGATGTCATATTTTGAATTAGCTACACAACTTTTTATATCTTAGCAACAATATATCAATACCAACATCTAAAAAAGGATTGTATAATAACTAATCTAACAAAAGAACCACCAAACAGATCCGGGTTCATCCATTGCAAAAGAACCACATAGTTCTGCAATACGACACAAGGAAAAGTATCTTTGATGGAAGATGGTCTTGATACCAATAATTTTAATTTTAATTATAAATAAGAAATGTTAATATTGAATTCGTATCAAACAAACCGAACAGTGTGATTCTTTTTATTTTTTCCTATTGAATTCTTATCATATTTCAACAAGTTACAAACATAAAATAAATTAATTTTATGTAGTTAAACAAATCCTAGAATACACAAAGACAACAAATTTAAAATGATATACTAACCTGCATCACCATGGAATCACTTATTCGGATTTGACATCTTAGAAGAATACGTATACGACTTAGTTACAAATTGACCATGGGTTGTGCTTCTTTGAATTCTCAACCGAATTGTACATCCCCAAAGTGAGTCATGAACTTGAATATAATCAAATAGATAATACAAATAAGCCCATAACAGCGTGGTCATTGACCTCATTATGTGACGAATAAAACCCAACAATTAAAAAATCAAATAAATTGCAAAAAATCGCCCCTGATATTTTACGATATGGCGTGCAGTAGTTACGGCAAAAACAAGATCTACAAATACGAGATAGATACTGATAATAATATAATATAAAGATAGAAAATCAGTTGATAGTTATAAAACTAAATAACATACCTGAAAAAAATTGAAAGCCATTATTCATTTCCTTTAGAGCCTTAGGTGTAGTAACGCCGGCAACGGCGTTGGCCGGCGTTGCCCGGCGTTACTACACCGCTAGGCGGCGTTGCCCAATGGCGTTGGGTCTGGCGTTGGCCGGCCCACGCACGTTGAGGTTGATTTAAAAAAAAAAAATTCATTTACCCCCCTAAACGGCTATATACTAGTTTTAATTTTCCCCCTTATTTTTAAAAAAGGGGGGGGGGGGGGGGGTTCCAAAACACCCCCTACCGGCTAGTTTTATTAGAAAAAAATTACAAATACAACCCCTAAGGCTATATTTAAAAAAAAAAAAAAAATTCTTTTCATTTTGCCCCCCACACAACTCATTATAAATACTTCAATACCTCTATATTATTTTCTCACAAAAAAAACATACATTTACAACAAAAAACACTACAAACTCTTTCACAATGAATCAAAATCGAACCGTTTTTGATATCGATGAGGAAACCGACGCATTCTATTTACAAAAAGCTGTCGAGTATCACGAATGGCTAATACAACAAGAAGCTCAACCACGATTGACCCGTACCCCGATCTTCCGTGACCGTGAAGATGCCGAAAGACGTCTACGGGCTGATTATTTTGATGATCACTGTAAGTATCCGTTATACTATTTTCGGAGAAGATTTCGTATGAGCCGTAAACTTTTTCTAAAAATTGTCAATGGCATTTCAAGTTATACGGCCGATCCTCTCCCACAACATTTTCATTTCTTCAAATCTCGACTCGATTGTACGGGTCGAATGAGTATTAGTGCTCTTATGAAGTGCACAGCTGCCATACGCCAAATGGCATACGGCAGCACACCCGACGCGTTTGATGAATATTTGCAAATGAGTGAGCATACTGCACGAGATGCTCTATTTTTCTTTAATATGTGCATCATAGAATTGTATATGCCGAAGTATTTAAGAAAGCCAACACTTGAAGACGTTGTAAAAATACAACAAAAGCATAACAATGTTCATGGTTTTCCGGGAATGCTTGGAAGTATTGATTGTATGCACTGGGAATGGAAAAATTGTCCAGTGTCATGGCAAGGTCAATACGGTAGGGGTGATAAAAAATACCCTACTATAATGCTTGAAGCTGTAGCTTCGCAAGATCTGTGGATTTGGCATGCGTTTTATGGGATGGCGGGTGCGAATAACGATATTAATGTTTTAGATAATTCTCCGTTATTCGACGACCTATTAGATGACTTAGCCCCTGTGGTTCCGTATGTGGTAAACGGAGTTCAGTATCGTAATGGGTATTACTTGGCTGATGGAATTTACCCGGAGTGGGCAAGTTTCGTCAAATCATTCACGGTTGCAACTGATCCGAAGCATACGTACTTTAAACAGCGTCAAGAAAGTGCACGGAAAGATGTCGAACGTGCTTTCGGTGTTCTCCAAGGACGTTGGGGACTTATTCAACAACCGGCCCGTGCATACGAAGTCAACACATTACGTAGAATCATGTATGCTGGTATCATAATGCATAACATGATTTTAGAAGATCAAAATATGTCGGTTGTTGACTGGAAACATGTGTATTCTAATCCTGCAAGGTCACTGCAAACAGTGTGGATCGATCGATGTCAAACCCAACGTCGTAAAGCAAAAGAATTAAGAGACAAAGATACGCATATTAGTCTCCAACAAAACCTTATGAACCATATTTGGCGCGAAGTTGAAGAAGCATCGGAAGAAGATTAGTCGCCGGGGCATTTTTTTTATTTTTAAATTTCGGTATTTTTTTTAATGTGTGTTTTTTTTTGTATTGTAATGTGTATTTGAATTTTATGAATGAAATGGTTAGTTTGTTAAAAGAATGAAATAATTGTTTAGGGGGTTTTATGAAAATAAAGAGGTGAGTGGTGTTATTTGGTGTTATGATTAGGGGAGTGGTGTTGGTGTTGGTGTTATGCTGATGTGGCGCTGACGTGGCAGCAAAAACTTGGTGTTGCCAAGTTATGATACCTGATGCTCTTATAACCAAAAGAACGAGACATGTGATATAACTTTTGTACAATTTTTGAAATCCGTGCCCAAATACACCCACCATTAATAAAGATCTGTAATACTCCCTCCGTCCCTAAATAAGTGTCCACTGTTGACTTTTAGAGTCTTTTTCCATTAACTTTGACCTTAAATTAATTTGTTTGTGTTATATAATATTTAATGAAAACTATATTAATGAAAATACATTTAAAGCCCAATCTATTTATATATTTTGCATCAAGTATTATATAACACAAAAAGAAATAATTAAGGTCAAAGTTGCAAAAGAATGACTTCAAACGTCAATAGTGGACACTTATTTAGGGACGGAGGGAGTAGTGTCCACCCATTTAGACTATTTAGATCTATAATAATGTAAAATTCTTGACATTGGAAGTACGATAAAGATGACCAAAATCCATCTGAATTGGACAAGGTTAGGGATGGCAAAAGCACCCGTAACCGACGGGGAAAACCGAAACCCGAACCGGTTGGGTCGGGTTCGGGGGCGGGTTGGCGGGTTTGGATGCAGGTTTGGGTATTGATAAAAAAATTATTCAGGTACGGGTTCATTTACGGGTTCTAGTAATACCCGTCCCGATTACCCGTACCCGTACCCGTACCCATACCCGTTTACCCGAACTTGTATCCGCTTTATTGCTATTATGATTAATTCAAGTGCATATATATTATATATAATTTCTTCCATTATAATTTTTTATAGAAGTATCTTTATTATCTAACACATTTGGATGTTGTACATGAATTATTCGAAAGCGTTAAATCGTTTGATACGGTATTTGTTTTCTAACTTTTTAAAATTTTTGAATATATTAGGGTGTTTTGCTTTAATTTGTCGGTGGGTTTTAGTGTCACTTAATCTTAATAATCGCCATTTTGTTCGAAGAATGTTCAATTGGGGAGACCCGATACCCGCGGGGAAACCCGAAAAACCGATGGATAATATTAACTGGGTACCCAGCGGGTAACGGAGCGGGTACGGATGTGGATATTATAAACGGGTGCGGGTACGGGTACACTAAAACCCGCCCCGAACCCGCCCTGTTGCCATCCCTAGACAAGGTAATCGACCCCACACCTTCTTCTGCTTCGGTTGTGCATATAGGGATAGATTCATGACTGTGACTCGTGGTGGTTGTTGGTGTTCAGATTTGGTGGTGACATATGACGGCGATTAGGGAAAGAAGGTAGATCTGATGGAGGTTTTTAGGGTTAAGTGAGGGAGAGAGAGGGTAGATTTCATGGATGTCGATTTGTTTAACGTGATATGTAACTGATTCTCCTTTTTTAAGATAAATGAAATTTTGATTATTTTTTACATATTTGGAAAACCCTATAATACCCTTTTCCATTTAATTAATTAAAATTTATTTTCAATTTAATTACAAAACTGCCACATCTATTTTTAGCCATTAAAATTCTTATCCAAGGGTCCAAAATGAGTTCTGTCAGTTCTCGCACTAATATTGGTGCTGATAAGAAAATTACACTATATATATATATAATATATATATAATAAAGATATAATAAAAATATATATATATATATATATATATATATATATATATATATATATATATTTAACCATCACTTATATAATTATATGTCATGAATCTCTAAGTGTGACGCAAAATATTCATTTCGACGCACCCACAAAGGTACAACATTTATAAATGAGTTACGCTTCATTTACCACAAAGCTTTTATTTTTAGAAAGTTGCCGAAAGTAAGGATAATATAAATCCGAAATAATATTTCATTATTAGTTTACTAACTTAACTAATCTTTTTGTCATAAAAAGACCATACTCAAAAGTTTACACATCTTTGACTATATATTTTTCCTTGAATCTGACCTGTCCAAAACGACCCGCTAAATCACATTTTCACGACTCGGACTCTAAAGCAATTTGATGTAAAACGACATTTCGGACAACTTTTTAGTTTTAGCTGAGACCCGAAAGTCATCATAAAATGACGATTTTGCCTCTGCAAGAATTCTGCAGCAACTAACATCTTTTAATATAACGCGGAATTTTACCTTCAAGCTTTTGACCCACTATTATGCATTTTTAAGACTAACAAGCCTCGCAGCAAAGTAAAACGACATTCCGGACAACTTTCGTGTTTCGTCGAATGGCCAAAACGGGCTCGAAAGTGCTCAAAACGTCCGTTTAAAATCCTGCGCAGCTTTGAAAAATGTCTAATAGCTGATTGAAAATTATAAAATTTTCCAAACTTCAATCGGCCGTTTAAGAGTTACGAGACCCACTTTATACCGAAACGTAGCTAAGGACGAACTTTATCATTTTCCAAAGCCTAAAATAGATTTCAAAAATTTCTCAACACGCCCTATGGCTGTCAAAGTTTCTGCTCGAAAATGGCTAATACAAAACCCCATTTAACCTCATTTTTGACTTCCAACAATCATCAAAATGATCTCAACTATCCTATTTCTTTACAATAATCCCATCGAAATTCAACTTAATGACCAAACACGCGTTTAATATATTTCGCACTTGAATCAATAACATATATCATATAAACGCAATACATAAATAAAATAACATCACGACGACATAAATAAAATACTTACAATCAACACAAAAATTGTTCCGATCTTCCCCTTTTTGGTTCAAACTTCGGACGCAACCCAAAAAACCAAAACCGAGCCTCTTCCAATTAAACCAACTTTCAAAACACACCTATCTAACACATTTACTACCACTTTTTTTTTACCGAAAATGGTTAAATCAAGCCTGAACTCAAACTCCTTAAATACCCATTGCATGTCACGTTTTATTAGTGGGATATGTAGGTATTGATGAGGGGATTAATATTTTGAAGACGGATCGTGTTGCATGTCATTTTTCCGGCGTGTGGTGGCGGCGTATGGTGGTGGCCGGCGGCCATGGTGGTGGAGGAGCAAGTGTGTGTAAAATTTTTGGTAAAATAATGAAATTGTGTGTAATAAAATCCTTTTATAGTGTGATATCTTTGGGCAATTGACACCTTTGGTCCTTCCCTCTTTTCTAACTTTGGTTTTTGACACATGAACTTTTATCGCAACATATACCCGACTACTCGGGGCTCGAGATTATGTTTCTGTGACTATTTTTCTTTCGTCAAACTCGTAATTGGGTTAAAACATATAATAAAACGTTAAATCACGTAGAATCAAAATTCTTGACACGCTTTTACAAAAACACGGGGAAAAGCCATAAAACACCAAAGTCAAATAATCTCGCTCTTGGAGCAAAAATAAAAATTTCCTAACTTTCTCATACGCTTAAACGAATAGAATTTTTTTTTAAACACGGCTCGCAAAATAGCCAAACGATGATTTTCATCAAATCGCCCGGAACGAGGAATGATTATTCCAAATCAATCGTGGAAAATAAATCATGGATCGCCGTCCCGGTGCTCAATTCAACTTATTCGTCCTATGGTCACACGTAGAGATATGAGCTTTGATCCTCGAACGGACTCATGCGTATACGCGACGTTACAATTGCTAAATACGAGGCGAAAAATTTAACACAAAAACAAATGGTAGATCTGCCAACGAAAATCAATTGTATACGCCGAATCATCCTTATCAAAAGGGAACATAAACAAGCCACAGAAACATCAGGGAAAAATCACCATGTCGTTCTCAAGAAATTTAAAACGAGAGATCAATCCAAACTCAATTGGTGATCATACCAACAAAACAAAACATACGTCGCCAACCCGGTCTCATTAAAGAATGCACCACCGGTTGCGAAAATAACCCGGAGTATACATAACTCCATCGAATGCACTATAGCTCTATTTACACATAATCACCAAATCACATAATCACATATTCACATATTCGTCATTTTATAATGGCTTTCCATTTCGGCCTAGCTTTCTTAGGCATTTTATCACGCTTGCTTATTATTAAGCCTTAGCAAAATAACCATGCTCATCACATGGGTTCATACCCAACCAATCCAATTTCTCATTATAACAAGCTTGCTAGATAGTCAAGCCATTTCGACAATGATTCCGACTTAATCACAGCTAAGTCCTAACCAACCTTAATCGTGCTTGTAGGTTATCAAGCCATGATTGACAATAAACTTTTGGGCATACGTACCCATCCTATCTAATTCTTATTCATATTCGGGTAGATATATCCCTTTATTCAAAATCTAAGCCACATCATTAGCAACACTAAAGAGACCTAAGCGCTTACTATTAACCAAAAGCACCTAAACACGTAGAGCACATTTTGAGCATACTCAACGGAGATAATCCCGTAAGAAAACATAAAAGGTCAATAGAATTTATTCGAGCATCAAGGATTCAATACCCGTGCTCTTCAAAGACAGTGATTTCAGTTGTCCCTTATTGGATGATTATCACGATTGGTTTAATCCCAGGATATCCTATCGGTCATCGGACATATAGAATAGATACGTCTAGACCACAACGCACATTCACTAGACTATTTCTTCTAAATTCCCGACTTCATTCCCTTCGACTCATGGCGTAAGCTATTTCGATTGATTCCCCCTCGGAAATGGTGACGGATGCCTCCATTGGGTTCCATTAGGGTTCTCGATCTTATCGCTCAGCTTCGCGTAACAGAGTAATTATGTTCAAGTAGTAAGGATCATTATTCCCAACTTTAAGTCAAGCGTTGCGTAGCGCTCCATACTTATCCTCGACAATTAAAACACATACATCAAACAACATTACCACTAATTAAGTCGAGGCAACCACGCACATTCCTTAAACAATTTATCCAAGCTCAATTTTTCATTCCTTTTGACTCAAGGTGTTGGCTACTTTGATTGCTCCTCCAGAATGGTGACGGATGTCGCCATCGAATTTTACTAGAGTTTCAATCATTCGCTCCTCTTCACGCATTTCGAATCCCTTCGTTAAGGAGTAAGAGATACTACACCCAACTTTAAGTCAGGCGTCGCGTAGCTCTTTATACCTATCCTCGACGGTTAAGATACATTCGTTAAACAACATTACCACTACTTTTCATTTCGGGGAAAAAAGTCTTCTTCACGGCCGTCGGTTGCTACAACAAAAACAATACTCACATTTGATGTAGGATAAATCTTCTCCATTTCACACATCCATTATCGGAGTTATCAAAACCCTGCTTTCATCTATTTTGGTGGTTTTATGATCTCAAGAAGATTTTTTTCTCAAGGTCGGTATCAGGTTTCTTGGTATCCCACCATCTAACTAACTTTACCCATTTAAATCCTATGAACCACAAGGTATATATATACATTCATCCCTGCACAATGGCACTCAACGCTACATCTAGCCTTTGAGAACTTGTCGATACACGGCATGCGGATGTTCAATCCGACTTCATACTAAGTCTCGCTATAACAAGCAACCGGTCCACTTCTTAGGCGACCTAAACTCCATAGTCCCTCCTAAGCTTACTTACAATGACTAGTTCGATCAAAATCTCTCCTACAAGGTCAGGTCTAAGTGACCTTCTAAGTCACTACTTAATTTGAAAATTTCCATCATCTATAGAAATATCATTCCAGTTGGAGTTGCGTAAAAAATTTCAGATGGTTCGAAATCAGCATGCTTTGTAGAATGGCATTCAATTTTTATTTTTTATTCTTTTTTATTTTAGCTTTTAAAAAAAGATTCATGGGTCAAAATCAGTGATTTATAAAATGTCATCAGGTTGATTTAAAGTTAAAGATTATATCAAGTATAAAGAATACCCAAACAAGGATATGGGTAAACAAAGAAGATACACGCGCATAAGAGTGCTAGGGGGAACCGTTATACTTTCCAAAAATTCGGATCTCACTGAAACATGGTGACTTCTAAGGTGACAATGGCAACCTAGCCCAAACCACCCATGTTACTAGGACATCACATACATAGCTCTTATAGAGTTCTAAATCAAAACTATGACTAAAGAAAGCACAATCACAACACCGATGATAAAATAAAAATTTAAGGCAACAATACCCACAAACCAATAAACCTTTAGCTTCTTGATTATTTTATGGATTTTACCTCCTTGTCACTTTCAACGTATCTCTTAAATCATGAGTCTGCAAAGCTTGGAACAACCGCTCAAGTCTAAGTGTGTTCAATATTTAAACCTCCAGTTTCACATATTCAGGTGTTGCCATATAAATTTTTAGACTTATTACTCATTCAAATTCTTGCCTATATTTTTTGACTAGTTTTGCTGTTTCGGCGATAACTCATTTTTCGAGTGTCAATACAACTCCATTCGAATTCCTACATGTACCTAGGATGTTTCTATATCTCCTAGTCAAAATTTTCCAGGTCTTTATATACCAAATATATTTTAAAACACTCCCAACAAGCTGCTAATCAAAAGCAGTCTCTAAGAGATTGCGATATATTTTTGTAGCTTACGGAAGCGATCGAAATCTGGAAACTATGGATATCATCGATGGGAGCCCAATTGAAGGTAATAGACCTATGAGTCCTCTAAATGTACCATAATATCCTTTTGAATAGTTAATACAAAAACATCAACTTGATCAACATTTCCTCTCTTAGGCTTTCTCATTCCTCTACCTCATCTACTAATTTGTCCACCCGTTCCCCTTCTTGCGATGCGGCAGTAAGCCGGCCAGCACTTTGGCGACATTATTTGTACGAGGGAGAACATGGGAAACGTTAGGTACGAGGGTTGGCTAATATATATAAAGGCCATAAAACACGAAAATCAAATAATCATGCTCTCGGAGCAAAACCAAAGGTAAAAATCTCAAACCCGGCTTATAATTACCCAATACTTAGGAATTTTCACCAAACTCAACTAAATCACAAACAACACTAGATACATACCATAACAATACTCTTATACGATCCTATGGGGTCAACACTAATTTGAGCGAGCATGATGACATAAGTATACGTGTGTCGCGATACATTTATAATACGTTGGCCACCGTATTTATAACTGCATCTCGGCCCCATGCATACCTAGTACCAATACCCGCACATCTCAGTGACTGACTTTACTACTATCATACAACACGAACATGCACAAGCAATCAAAAATAACATACCACATACATAGATATAAACCAAGGATACCTTACCATTAGATTTCCTTCAGGTCAAAATCATTTCAGAAAACAACAAACAACCTATTGGTTTGAAAGAGTCTTCTAAACCTATTTTAAATCCAACCAATCACCATTTCAATTTCCTCTAAACCCTAATACAAAGCCGTGCCTAATTATTTGGCACACTTTTAAACACAAAGCTTATGGGTTTCTAGAATTCAACCTTTAAGACTTACTAGGGTAAGACGGCCTATGCAAGGGGATTCAAAAACACAGCACGGACATCTTTATTTGATATTTTCCAGAAATTGGACGTTATCAAACGACAAATAGCCACCGGAAAATCGGAACACTCAATCGGGGGATACGTGTCGCGGTCATATGACTTATATTAGCAACGGTCGCATAACTCGCACCGCCTTATTCTACACGGAAATTATAATCATCATATAACAACGATGCTTCCATCAAACATCATCAATACTTATCATAACCGAAATTTACGCGGGTAGCGAATACCAAAATATATATTTCAGTTTGTCATAGAACGAAAGCCGTATATATAAATACATACATATTATTCATACCAAGTGCTACCCACCTTGTTACGCACATAGAATTCAATTAAAAGCATCACACCAGGCATCTAAGGATTCCGGGTTTCAACGCGGCGGGATATCGGACAACGGTGAAAGACTCGTAAAAACTTTTTGAAAAACGGTTATAGTTCAGGTTTAGAAAACGACCTAGTTCGCTATAACCAGTGCGCTGATACCATTATGTAACACCTCCAAATTTGTATTTACAACGCAGCGGAATATCACTTTGGGGTGCTACTTCATAATACAAGCACACGAGTCATAGTAAACGACTTCAAAAGAGACGTTCATAAAACAAAATCACTTTCGATTTATTTAAAAAAGAAGATCAGAGCTACAAGGTCCCAAACCAGTTTAGGAAATATATTTCTAATGAGTCACCACACGACTCGTTTTCTTAAAACTTCTTTATCGAATGTACAAAATTTCACCGAGTTCCAATCCTTGATATCCACGCTTCATCCCATCCAAGCCGTCACAAGCACCTAAACCTGAGATACATGCTTAAAAACGTCAACACAATGGTTGAGTGAATTCATAGAGTTATCAAGTAATAATTAGAACATATAGTTGGTTCCACAAAACATTTATATAGTTTGGTTTCATAAAAACATGTATGACTTGCTAGCTAGGCAAGCCACACCACATTTCCAACTTTCATGAGCCCGTGTACCGAACCTTAACACATTTATCATTATAGATAAATAACTGACCGAGTAGTATGCCACCACCCCTAGACTCAATACAGAATGTCCGTTATAGGGTGTTCACCAACGGATTCAGACCCCGGACAGGATTGTCAAACCTAATAGATCTATTTAATGCATTCAGCATTTACCTCCTCGGCAATTAACGGTCACACAACAAAAGGCATATACTTATGGCAATGGAATCATATTATCATATCAAAAGCACTTGTGTTCTATTTTTCGCAACAGCGGCATCCAACACGTATAAAACTGCTTATGTTCTATTTATAAAATAAGCAACAACAAGTAAGTATATGATGTGTTTCAAAAGCTTTAAATTTATAATGACTGAAAATACCAATTTTATTATAGGAAAACACACGGGTAAAAGTATAACCCACGTATGTAGTATAATCTTTTTAGGTAAGACCATGTCGTTCCACAAGGATTTGAGTAGTGTTCAAGTAATCAGAAAGAAAATAGACTCTAACAGTTTTGAAAATAACTTTTGTTTTACCAGTGATAATAAAGATGACTACTCGGATAGTTGAAAATAACTTATAAGTGTTGGAAATGATTAGACCTTAAGTGATGGAACCTTAACTCATAAAAAGGGTTTCTCGTCCGAAAACATTTTCACAAATTAACTTGATTAACTCAAGACTTATATTTATTTAACTAGACTAAATGTGTCACTCAAATAATCCAGTTACTAATATATCAAAGCTTATTTTATTTATCAGTTTATGAAAGTGGATTTCTCGGCACAAACGATAAAGACCTTAGACAAATCTTTAAAACCACATAGATCAAAACGGATCTTTCGACCTATACCGATATGATTATATAATCTAAGTTAATAAGCAAAGCTGATAAGATAAGATATACCAGGATTGCAACATAAGCTTGAGATTAAAAAGATCACGATCATACCAAACACTTATTCATTATCATAACATCACCGAGTAGTCATGAGAGATTTAGGTGGTGTTTATTTTTTTAGAAATGCTTCTTAATAGCATCTTAATCTGACTCATTCAGACGAGTTCAGACATTTGGGTCATTAAGAGTGTTTGTTTTTTTCAAGTCATTCAGAGACAGTAAGAGGCGAGCAGTGTTAAGAGCGTTTGTTTTTTTCTGATCATTAAGAGGCAGTAAGAGGCATAAACCTCTTACTGAACTAGATGTGGAGTTCTAAACCCTAAACCTAAATCCTAAGTCATCTTAACACCCTAATCTAAAACCTTAAACCCTAAATGAAACCCTAAAACCCTAATTTCACTTTAAACCTAAAACTAAATCCTAAACCTTAAAACTAAACCCTAAACCTTAATCCTAAACCCTAATCCTAACATTAAACTATCTTAAACCCTAACCCTAACTCGAATTAAAACCCTAAACCACTAAGCCGAAACTAAAGCCAACCTGACACCCTTTTATTTCATTTTTGACCCATTTTCAACCAAGCTAGCTCTCAATCACCACTATGACCTCACCACCATGTCATCTAGCAGCCACCCTACCACCTTACAAGCACCTCCATCACCACACTTGCCCACCAAGTAAACAAACACCTCCTTGTCACCCCTATGTCAGCCGAACCCCGTCCACACCCTACACCTTGCATAGCTAGTTTTATAGCCTTCCATACTCACCCTATAACCTTCCTTAGTCACTACTCTAGCACCTTGATCCCTACTCCAAGCATAAAACTTAGGCACCAAGGGTTTTGAGCGCTATATAAGCCGAATCCAAGCAACACTTTCAATCACACCTCAAATCTTCATCACCACTCAAATGAAGTTCTAAATTAGACCAAGGAGGATCAAGTGAACTCCCTAAGATCAGAATAGAAGCCAAGAATCAAGAGAAAAAGCCCCTTGAAGTCGTTACTAGGTGTACGAACCCAAAAACACTCATTCGACCCATTTTAGCTCAAGTAAGCTCAAAATCTTGTTCAATAAGCTCATAATCTGTTTTGGAATGTTTATAATACTCTTAAGATCATATATAAACTCTTGTTTGAAGCTTTGAATCCTCAAACCCATGTGTTTTTGACTAAAACCCTAAAAACGACCCATTTTGATTTTCTAGCTAACGAATCCCTTTTCTAAACTTTTGTTATGTTAGAACATCTTATTTTTACTTATTCTAATAAGCTTTAACCTACAAATATCATTTGGAACACTAAAATAAGCTTGCATGGCTTTTTGGACTTGATTTGTAAATCATTTCCATGCAAGGGGTATATATCGTAACTTTCTAAAATTTATAACTAGAGGGGCTGAAAATGTCATTTTCTTAATGTTTATAATATTAAGGTCTATTGCACGTTTCTACAGTCTAAAGGTTTAAATTATATATACTTTATATATAAAGGACTAAACTTGTAAAAGTTTATAAATCGAGGGTATATATTACCGTTTTTGCAAACTTAAAAATTTAAAATATAATATTCTTATATAAATTATAAAAATATATATTAATATTATAAAACTCGATTTTATTAAAACCCGACACATTTATCGTTATTAATCATCGATCGACGCATTATAAAACAATTACGTTATATAATTAACGTAATTTATCATCGACTAACTTTTGAAGAAACTTAAAATCTTATCGTATCACGTTACTAGGGAGTTTCATATGAGGGGTTCCATTTTGGTATTTGTTTTGACAAGTTTGCTGGGTTTACGATTTAAAGTGCCCTGACTCCTCAAACAATACTACGTGGCCTCTGGATTACGATAGCCCGAACAGTGATACAATATTCCATAAATTAATCAATCAAAGTAATACGTTAAACTTTATGAAGTTTTGAAACATAAACCATCACACTAAGACTTGACATATTAGCCCAGGTTGCGTGGCGAAGCCGTTACTTTCACCTATTATACTTTTGCCATCAATCAGATTTCCTGGTACTATTAAGGTGAGTTCATAGCCTCGCATTTTAAATCTTCTAATGTTTCATAAACCCGCGAGGGGGATACATGCTCAATTGTTTTTAATATACATAAGTACTTAAAACCGATATTGTGAGTTCATAGCCTCATATTTTAAATCTTCTAATGTTTCATAAACCCGCGAGGGGGATACATGCTCAATTGTTTTTAATATACATAAGTACTTAAAACCTACCTAGTACTTTTCGGAAACCAAAACGCACTTCATTAGTAATCACAATGCGGTGTTTGGCAAAAGTAAGGTCACACGTTAGGTAACTTCTTGTTAATATTGATTATCTCAAGGGTCTCGGTGTCATGAGCTTAGGGCAATAATACTGTTTTCTATAATAATTGTACTCATTGCAATTATTACACTTATGGGTGTAATAATCAACATAACCCACTGTTAAGAATGACTTGTATTCAAATAATGTATCTAACTTATCTATAGGATTTCACTCACCATTGTGTTGACCTTTGTTAGCATGTTTATCTCAGTTTAATGAGCAACTTATTGGCACGAGTGGCAAGGACTTGAAGATGGCTAAATTTTATCATTCAAACTGTAAAATGTTTTTCATGTAGATTTTAGGACCTCTATTTTTGTAAAAACTCCTGATGAAATAATTAATGGATAACTTATCTTTTTAAAAAACGTCTCTTTTAGTCATGTTCTATATTATGACTGTTGTACTATGAAATAATACCTCAGATTAGCTTTCGCTACTATATGTTAAAAATAGCGGTGTTATAGATTGGTATCAAGAGCCACGGTTATAGAGAACAAGGTTGAAACCTTAACTATAACTACTTTTTTTTCCATCCAAGAAAGTCCTCTGTGCCACTACATTTCCGAAATAGATGTTTAAAGGTACATACTATTATAACTAATTATATAAATAAACTTATGTGTATTTTTCCACTATTTGGTCAACAAAGTGATGTCTTCTCCAGCCACCCTTAAAAAAAAAAATAAAAAAATACTTCCAATATTGAGGATGTTTTTTCCTCTAACTTTCCTGACTATATCCCGGCTTCCCCGGACTATGTCCCAGCTTCACCAGGAAAAACTTATTCTAGCTCTTCAAATAACTCATTTGGTTTAGTTCTAATAGCTTCACCACTCTTTTCTGTTTTCATGATGACCCCTATATGAAGGTCATGCATGTATATTATGCTAAAGAATCACCTATTCCACCGCCAACTATTGTGCCTCCATCTTCGACGCTATCTGGTATGTGCTTAATTACACATACCATTTTCAAATAAAAACGGACTTAAAAGCTAAAAACATACCAAAAATACATTGTATTTGTATGTTATGGGCATTTGATATGCAGGAACGGATATTACAAAAAGAAAGCAAAAACGACCAAACCAATCATGGGATGTGAAAGACAAAGTCAAATCGTGAGCCAAAGTCAGCAAAGTCAAAGTCAGCCACATGAGAAAATACAACTTGAGGGACTAAAACAGCCAAACCTCAAGTTTGTTACAAAAATAACACAGGGGCTGAAATCGAAAATTGCGGGTGAAGTATAACTTTAGGGGCCAGTTCTGCCAAACCCCTAAAAGTTGTATCATAAAAGGGGCAAAGTTTACAATGAAGTTATAAGAGATAAGGGGCCAAAGCTGCCATCCTTCCCAAAGCCATTTTTCCCGCCCAACAAAACCCAGTACAACTTAAGGGATCTTCCCATACTTTTAACCCTGCAAACCACTCAAACAACCCTAGATAAATCAATTCAACACTCCACTATTCCCCCTCCCCCATACTTATATAATTTCCTATGTATGGCAATCCCTCACCATTTCCAAGTAATTTCGATGGCTGTGATTGACTCAAAAGAAGCACAAAAGAAATTGAAGGCTGGGATTTGTTTTAGAATCACCTCACACAACAAGCACACTTGGTTTTTGTCTCTACAAAGAAACACAGAAGAAAGAAGAGGAGAAACCAAGAAACCAAGACCTTAATTCGTTTTAGTATAAATAGGGCCATTGTTTCCCAAGAAAAAGGATCATTTTTTTATATAGCTCTTAGTTACATTTCAGCTTATTTTTATGCAATTTAATTTTCCAAGTCTTGTAACTTTAAATTTTCATCTTAATGCAAAGTTGGAGTTTTTAAGTCATTTCTTGAATCTTTGTATTTCCTTTGTTAAAAGCATTACTTAAGTTGTTTTAAGTCTTATAAAATCATATGAGTCATTTGATTTAACTTAAATACTAAGAAGTTAAGTAAAGTCACAGATAAATTTCTTCACTCAAATATACCACAGCTTATGGATGATAAGCCAGTTCTGGATGGGCTTATGGACTCTCACTAGCTTGTTTTATACAAGCTAAAGCTTGTAGATTCTTGGTTTAGCCCTGTTTTGAGCAAGGGTGTTGTAAGTTTCTCTTTTTCTTATTTTTCTTATTTACTGCAGAATTGCTTATAGTGCTTAGTTGTTACCTATATTTGCTTATTTATGCTGTTATTCAGATGGTCTAGTGCTTATCCTGCTTAGTTGCCTAGATGGGAAAAGTATTTGTGTCACTTTCCAAAGTTAGTACTGGTAGTATGCTTAGTTAAAACTGTTAGATTAATTCAGCTTATTTAAGTGCTTATTCTTGATTGAAGTCTACTTATAAATGTCTTATTTTGTAATTTGATAATCTGTTTTAAATACATAGATGCGATACCAGCTTAATATAAAAAGAAAAATGATTTTTGAAAACTTCAGGGTATTTTCAACTAGCAGTACTAACCCATAGTTAGTACTCGCTAGTTCTCTTTTGGAACTTTTAAAGCTAAGCAGTACTAACATTAAAGCTAGCATTACTAACTCAAGTTATGTACATGTTAGTTTTTTTTTATAAGAAACTATTAGTACTGGTGGTTTCATTTAAGCTTAACAAGCTAATTATTTCCTTTCTGCTTAATTAAGATTCCTTAGCTTTTTAGAGAGATTAAACCATTTCCTTAACTCTCTTTATGATAAGCTTATTCGCCTTTTTCAAAGCAATTTTTTAGTAGTTGGATCAGATTGTTAGCTTATAGCTTATTTGCCATTTTATTTAATCTAGTTGCTTATCTATGCCTGAGTGCTTATTAGGGATAAGTTTTAAATATCTGTTTTAGCCTATTTTCTTTATTTCTGTTTTCATTGTGATTTGATAAAGGCTAGGCAGTAAAACTGGAACCTAAGCGTAGCACTACAAACTCCATGTTAGTAAATGATATTTAATACTGTTATACTGTTGTAATAACTAAGCTGGGTTTTTCTTGTTTAATTTAGCTTAACTGCTTTTTGAATTTGCTTATTTAGAGTAGCTTAGCTTATATTTGATTTTGTCTTAAGCATATTTGAGATTAATTTGTGTCTTAGTATAAAAGTTTTAAGGTTTTTATACCATTCCTAGCTTTTTAGGCGCTGCTCAGCTAATTTTCCTTTGCTTCTCTTCTCGTTGCATTTTGCATATATGTTTAGTACCCCAATCATTCCTTGTCATATTCAAACATCGATTATCAATTCGTCTTTCGATTTTCCATTCAAGCCTCATTGGGACATAACGACCCGGAAACACTCTATACTACTGTCCGTTTCATGGTCTCGCAGATTCAATCCTTGTTGTGAATTTATATTTATTGGTATATAAATAGGGGTGAGAAGAAGCGAGTCAAATTTTGGCGCCGCTGCCGGGGAGGCTGAAAACGATTATCGTTACATTTGACAATTTGTGTTTGAATCTGTGAATATTTTCTTCTATAAAAATATAAAAAGTACAAAAATATTTTTCATTTTCTTTTTACTAGTATAAATAACATATAAAAACAAAGAAAAACCAAAAATATAAAAACATAGACCATAAAAAACGAAATAAAATTCACAAATAGTAAAAAAACAAAATAAAATTATTCGCAATTGAGGTAATATCATAATAACTTTCCATAAAAAAGGAAATAAAATTCACAAATTGGTAAAAATACCAAAATATAATATTCTCAATTGAGGTATTATCATAATAACTTCTATTTGTGTCGCTTACGACGTACAGCTCACCTTGAAAGGTTAAACAAACTAAAAAGTGGGTATAAGGAGGGTTGTTCCGAGGAACTACGACCCAAAGGGAGAAAGGATTTTAATAGTTTCGCGCTTTCCTACTCCTCCACTAGCTTGTGCGTTTATCTTTTTGAGAGCTACCGTGAAGTAAGTAGATTATTTGGTTGAAGTTGTCCTACCTCATTGTCCATTAAAATAAATTGTGAATAAATCATTGAAAAACCAAAAAAAAATAGTGTAAATTTTCTTTTTATATTTTTATTTTGTGCATGCGCACTCGTTCTCAAGCCCGTAAACGTCGACAACAACAAGTCCGACAAACTTCTGTTGAATCACCCAATCTTGAGAAACATAATAACAATCAAGAAACTTTCAATCATCCCATAGTTACGATGGTCGATAATCGTACTATGGCGCAATTACTCGAAGCACCCACCAAGGGTTACGAGGATGCGATCGTTGTTCCCGAAATCACCGCGAACAACTTTGAGATCAAACATGGTCTACTTAATCTTGTTCAAAACAAGCAATTTTTTGGACATGATAAAGAAGACCCACATGCTCACATTCGATATTTTAACAAGATCACTTCTACGATGAAGTTCCTGAACGTCCCGAGTACGTCGGTTAAGCTTATGCTTTTCCTATTTTCCCTCGAGGGGGCCGCCCGAATTTGGCATGAAAAAGAACCCCCTCGATCGATTCTTACGTGGGATGATCTTGTTTCGAAATTCATTAACAATTTCTTCCCTCCTTCTAAAACAACAAATCTTCGAAATGAAATCATAAGATTTCAACAAAAATTTGATGAAACGTTTTACGAGGCATGGGACCGATTCAATGATCTTCTTAGGGGTGCCCGCATCATGGGTTTTCAGAATTGCATCAACTCAATACATTCTATAATGCCCTAAGTTCAAATGATCAAGATTCATTAAACTCCGCTGTGGGTGGTAACTTTTTAGATAAAATGCCTCGAGAATGCCTAAAAATAATCGAGAGCAAGTCTAAAGTTCGTCAATCACAAAGCAAGGCCATTATTTCCAAAGTGAGTACGAGCTCTTCCACCCCAGCAGTTTCATCCGATGTTGCTGAGCTGAAAGATATGGTTAGAGCATTGATTCTTGATAAGAAAAACCAAACTCTAGCTCCCGCTCCTGTAAAAGCAGTAGAGCAAAGTTGTGTAACTTGCGGGGGTGGTCATTCTTAACAAAATTGTCTAGCCACCGATGGCAACATTTATCGTGACAATATCCAAGAATACGTGTCACAAGCCGCCACAGTTAACTACAACCAAGGGGATTCTAGTTACCGACCTCAGATGGTTGCAAACCAAATTCGACCTCCCGGTTTTCCTCCTATGCAAAACATTCAAAATAACCAAAATTGGGGGATCAATTTCAACCAAAATCGGGGGAACAATTTTAACCAAAATCGGGGTAATAATTTCAATCAAGGACAAGTTTACCAACCCAGATTAATCAACCCCCGACTTTTCAAGCTCCAGCTTACCAAGCTCCACTTCCACCAGCACCAGGTGTGTCTAAGCCCGATTTTGATAACTACGTCAAAGCTAATGACGCGGTTATACAAAATATGCAAAACAAAACGCAATGAATCTTGGTCAAAACGCAACGAAATTTGGTCAAAACGCAATGAATCTTTGTCAAAACGCAATGAAATTTGGTCAAAACGCAATGAAATTTGGTCAAAACGCAATGAAATTTCTTCAAAACGCAATGAAATTTTGTCAAAACGCAATGAAATTTGGTCAAAACGCAATGAAATTTCTTCAAAACGCAATGAAATTTCTTCAAAACGCAACCTGCAATCAAAACGCAATGAACCAAAACGCAACCAAAAAATCAAAACGCAACATGAAGAAAATCAAAACGCAACAAGAAGAAATCAAAAACCCCCAAAAAAAAAAACAAGAACTTTGGCCAAGAGACAAAACGATCACACGACGAAATATACATTATTTCCACAAAAATTCGCCTTATATCACCCTTATATGACCTTTTAACTTTACTTTCCACTTATGCCAATTAGCTAGCCTAGCTAGATCTTGCTTAATAACATAAACATTCACACATCTAAGCACAAAAATTCGGGTTTGATTTTTTTCTTCAATATTACACACGAATTTGATCTTGTTTAACCACAAGAATCAACCACGAATCCACACGTAGCTCTGATGCCAATTGTAGGATCCCGGCTAACACTTCACTTCATACAATCGATCATGAAATCGACAGAAAAGAGTAAGAAGAGAGTTGTTCTAGAGAAGAAACTAGAGAGAGAAAATTGGAGAGAAAAGAGAAAAATAAATTATTTGAATGAAATGAACAACATTTCAACAACTACTTTTCCAATTGGAAAAGTTTCCTATTATACCGCCCGACACTTAAAAGTGACGGCGCGGGATAATTTAACAAAGAACCGGGCTCGGTTTTTGCTTGGGATTAAACCCCGAAATATATACATATTAGATTAACTATCGAGTCCGATTCCGATATTACCTATTACAACATTAACAATTAAAGACCGAAGCTCAACATAGATGACCGGAACTTCCTTAGTCGAACTCAATAAATATAGGCTAACTATTGTCCTACCCTCGTTGTCCGTTAAAAACATGTGTGACTAAATCATTGAAAAACCTAAAAAATTTGTGTAAATTTACTTTTTATATTTTCTATTTTCGTGCATGCGCACTCGTTCTCAGCCCGAAACGTTGACAACAACAAGTCCGAACAAACTTCCTGTGGAATCGCCAATCTAGAGAAACCAAATAACAATCAAGAAACTTTCAATCATCCTATAGTTTACGATGGCCGATAATTGTACAATGCGCAATTACTCAAAGCACCCACCGAGGGAATACGAGGAGTGATCGTTGTTTCCCGAAATTACCGCAACAAAAAAAAAAAAGAAAAAAGAAAAATAGAAAAAAAAGAAAATAACAAAAAAAAGAATACAAAGAAGAAAAAAAAGAAAAAAAAAAAAGAAGAAAAAAAAAAAAAAAAAAAAAAAAAATAAAAAAAAAAAAAAAAAAAAACCAAAAAAAAAAAAACCAAAAAAAAAAACAAAAAAAAAAAAAAAAAAAAAAAAAAACAAAGAACAACTTTGAGACAAGCATGTTCTACTCATCTTGTGCCAAAACAAGCAATTTTTTGGACATGATAGAAGAAGACCCACATGCTCCATCCGATATTTCAACAAGAACACTTCTACGTATGAAGTTCCCAACGTCCCGATTAACGTCGGTTAAGCTTAGTGCTTCCCATATTCCCTCGAGGAGCCGCCCGATTTGGCTGAAAAAGAACCCCCTCGATCGATTATTACATGGCTGATCTTGTTTCGAAATTCATTTACAAAATCCTCCCATCCCTCTAAACAACAAAGTCTTCGAAAAATGAAATCACAAAGATTTCAACAAAAATTTGATGAAACGTTTACCGAGGCAAGGGGACCGAATCAATGATCTTCTTAGGGATGCCCCGCATCATGGGTTTTCAGAACTGCATCAACTCGATACATTCTATAATGCCCTAAATTCGAATGATCAAGATTCATTGAACTCCGCTGCGGGTGGTAACTTTCTGGATAAAATGCCTCGAGAATGCCTAAAAATCATCGAGAGCAAGTCCAAAGTTCGTCAATCACGAAGCAAGGCCATTGTTTCCAAAGTGAGTACGAGCTCTTCTACCCCAGCAGTTTCATCCGATGTTGCTGAGCTGAAAGATATGGTTAGAGCATTGATTCTTGATAAGAAAAACCAAACTCCAGCTCCCGCTCCCGTAAAAGCAGTCGAGCAAAGTTGTGTAACCTGCGGGGGTGGTCATTCTTACCAAAATTGTCCAGCCACCGATGGTAACATCTATCGTGACAATATCCAAGAATACGTGTCACTAGCCGCCGCAGTTAACTACAACCAAGGGAATGCCAGTTACCGACCTCAGATGGTTGCAAACCACATTCGACCTCCCGGTTTTCCTCCTATGCAAAACAACCAAAATCGAGGGATAAATTTCAACCAAAATCGGGGGAACAATTTGAACCAAAATTAGGGTATTAATTTCAATCAAGGACAAGTTTACCAACCCTAGATTAATCAACCCCCGACTTTTCAAGCTCCACCATACCAAGCTCCCCTCTTAGTTTCCACCAGCAACAGGTGTGTCTAAGCTAATTTTCGATAACTACGTCAATGCTAATGTCACGGTAAGCAAAATATGCAAAATCAAAATGGCAAATATAACGGACCTAATCACCAAATTCGTAAATAGTATTACGCTTTACTCGGGTTCTCTTCCATGCAACACCATCGCAACCCGAAAGGTGTTGTGAAAAGCAATCACTTACCCGAAGCGGTTGTTTCCTATAATGGACCTCAAATTTCGTCGTCCCTCCTAAAGAAAATGGAAAATGAACCCGAGGTGACAAAGGATACGGTGCAACCAAGCACCGAAAACATCCAACCTCCGGTGGTCCAAACTAATGACCAAATTGGTGAGCCCGTTGTTGCTTCAAAGACTAAACCAACCTTGCCTTATCCTTCAAGGGCCAACAAAGAGAAGCTTCGTGAAAAAGACAATCTTCTAGCTTCAAAATTTATGGAAATTTTTCGGAATCTCCATTTCAAGCTAAGTTTCGCGGACGCTCTCCTACACATGCCCAAATTTGCACCAATGTTTAGAAAGCTCCTCAATGACAAGGATAAGATGATTGAGTTGACAAAGACACCGGTAAACGAGAATTGCTCGGCGGTTATCCTAAAAAAGGTTATGCGTGGGGGGTTCCGGAGAACACTTGGAGACCCTGGCAGATTTCTTGTTACCGTGGTGATTTTGCCGAGATGAATGTTGCTTAAGCCTGGGGCCTGATCTCGGTGGCAACATCAATCTTAATGCCATCTCTCCATTTGGAAAGAACTAAGTCTCCCAGCTTTGACCAAAACCCGAATGATACTTGAACTTGCCGACCGAACGATTTCTACTCCAACCGGCATCGCCGAGGATGTTTTCGTGAAAGTTGGAACGTTCTTCTTTCCTGCCGATTTTGTGGTCGTTGATTACGTTGCCGATCCTTGGGTTCCCCTAATCTTAGGAAGACCTTTCTTGAGGACGGCACGTGCCTTGATCGATGTTCACGGTGAACAAATGACCCTTAGGCACGATGACCAATCCGTGACCTTCAAAGTTGGTGATACTAAGACTTTCTCCTACAATATCATTGAATCGGTTAACCGAGTCGATGTTATTGACATTGCTTGTGAAGAATATGTTCAAGAAGTACTTGAAATTTCTAAAAGTGGCAATCCCACTTCTACGTCGGACCTTATGATCGATTCTCGCTCTCCATCTTTCACTCCCTTCGGAGGAAGTGATTTTCTAATGGAAGAGATCGATGAATTTCTTGAACACGAATTCATACCACCAGGTGTTGACGGCATCTATGATTCTGAGGGAGATACTGTTTACCTTGAGGAATTGTTAAGTGTAATCAATAGTGACCCAAATCTCCCTCCGTCACCAGTTTGTGAAATAAATGTACCTGAAGAGATTAAAATCTTTCATGTGAAGATCCTCCGACCTTGAAATCAAAGACTTACCATCCCATCTTGAGTATGCATTTTTGGAGGGTGATGACAAATTACCCGTCATAATCGCTAAAAACTTGAAAGATGAGGATAAAACCGCCCTGATCAAGGTTCTTAAGTCACACAAACATGCCATAGCTTGGAAGATTTCTGATATTAAGGGGATAGATCCACAGTTTTGCACCCATAAGATTTTGATGGAGGAAAATGCCAAACCCGTAGTTCAACATCAGAGAAGAGTTAACCCCAAAATCCATGAGGTTATTAAGCAAGAAGTTATCAAACTTCTTGATGCCGGGTTAATTTACCCTATCTCTGACAGTCCCTGGGTAAGCCCGGTTCATTGTGTCCCTAAGAAGGGAGGCATAACCGTGGTGAAAAATGAGAAATGAGTTTTACCACTAGATTGATTACGGGATGGCGAGTTTGCATCGATTACCGAAAACTCAATGATGCAACTCGTAAAGACCATTTCCCTTTACCATTTATGGATCAGATGCTTGAAAGATTAGCCGAAAATGAGTACTATTGCTTTTTGGACGGATTCTCTGGCTACTTTCAAATCCCGATTGACCCACTTGATCAAGAGAAGACTACCTTCACCTGCCCTTACGGGACATTTGCCTATCGTCGCATGCCTTTTGGGTTATGCAATGCACCGGGCACGTTCCAAAGGTGTATGGTTGCAATCTTTCACGATATGATTGAGAAAACCATGGAAGTCTTCATGGATGATTTTGCTCAGTTTTCGGGTGTTTTTTCTCCTCTTGCATTTCCCATTTAGACAATGCTCAAAGGTGTGAAGACACTCAATCTTGTGCTAAATTGGGAAAAATGACACATTATGGTCAGAAAGGAGTAGTCTTGGCCTTAAGATTCTAATCCGGGGGATTGAGGTTGATAAATCAAAAGTTGATGTCATTGCAAAATTACCTCATCCTACTACCGTGAAAGGTATTCGGAGTTTTCTCGATCATACCAGTTTCTATCGATGATTTATTCAAGATTTTTCCAAAATCCCCCGGCCTATGACCCGTCTTCTTGAAAAAGAACCTCCGTTTCTCTTCTCGAAGGAATGCATCGAAGCATTTGAAACTCTTAAGATGAAGTTAACACAAACCCAGGCTCCAATTCTAGTTGCTCCTGATTGGGACTTGCCCTTTGAAATCATGTGTGATGCAAGTGATTTTGCTGTTGGAGCAGTCCTAGGGCAACGTAAGACCAAGCACTTCCAACCAATACACTATGCAAGCAAAACTATGACCTAGGCTCAAGCACATTACACTACAACGGAAAAAGAATTACTTGCCGTAGTGTATGCTTTCGAGAAATTCTGGCCATATCTTGTCTTGTCCAAAAGCATAGTGTATACGGACCATTCGGCTCTCAAGCACCTGCTTGCTAAGCAGGATGCTAAGCCAAGATTGATCCGGTGGATTTTGCTGCTCCAAGAATTTGATGTCGTTATCCGTGATAAAAAAGGAGCAGAAAATCTCGCCGCCGAATACCTCTCGAGACACTTGGGATGGTTACCTTTCGTGGTGATGATAATGCTCCATGGTTTGCTGATTTTGCAAACTACCATGCGGGGAATTTTGTGATCAAAGGAATGTCGTCCCAACAGAAAAGAAAGTTTTTCAAAGACGTCAAACACTACTTTTGGGACGACCCCTTTCTATTCAAGATCTGTGCAGACCA
>BQNB010092717.1:0-26546 GCA_026074375.1 Tanacetum coccineum
CACAATTAGCAAAACAAGCATATATTTGGCATTTTAACTCCGTTTTTGGTTATTTTAGCTTGTTTTTAAAGGTAAAAGGTATGTGTATTTAAGCACATACCAAACATCCAGTTCAAGATTCGTTATAAACCCTATTCCTCAACAACCTTTTAATCCACAAAAAGAGATGATTAGGATCGTTTGTTCCAACCTATGTTCGCTGAATACTTTAATCCTCCAACTATTGATGTCTCTCTAGTTCTAGTCGCTGCTGCACCAAGATCTGTTGATTTAGCCGATTTACATATGTCTATGTAAATTGATCAAGATGCTCCATCAACAAGTATTCCATCAACACACGAATAAGAACATTCTCTAATTATTTCTTAAGGTTTTAAAGAATCACCAAAAATGCCACATTTTTACGATGATCCACTTCACGAATCTCTTCATGAAGACTCGACTTCTCAAGGATCGTCATCTAATGTGAGATCAATCCGCAATCCATTCGAATCACTTGGTAGATGGACTAAGGATCATCCTATAGCAAATGTAATCAGAGATCCTTCTCGTTCTGTCTCTACAAGAAAGCAACTCGAAACTGATGCCATGTGGTGTTACTTTGATGCCTTCCTAACTTCTACAGAACCAAAGAACTTCAAACAAGCAATGACTGAACCATCTTGGATCGATGCAATGCAAGAAGAAATTCCGGAATTTGAAAGGCTACAAGTTTGGGAATTGGTGCCGTGTCTAGATAAAGTCATGTTAATCAAAATCAAATAGATTTATAAGGTCAAGACAGACGAATTTGGTGGGGTATTAAATAATAAGGCTAGATTAGTTGCTCAAGGATTCAGGTAAGAGAATGGAATCGATTTCGAGGAATCATTTGCACCAGTTGTAAGAATAGAGGCCATCTGTAACTTCGTAGTAAATGCAGCCAACAAGAATATAACGATTTTCCAAATGGATGTCAAGATGGCTTTCTTAAATGGCGAGCTCAAAGAAGAGGTCTACGTTTCTCAACCAGAAGGATTTGTGGATCAGGACAACCCATCGCATGTGTATAAGCTCAAAAAGGCCCTGTACGGTCTCAAACAAGCACCACGTGCATGGTACGACTTATTATTTGTACAAATTTATGTTGACACTATAATATTTGCATCCACTAATAATGCTATGTATAATGAGTTTGCTAATCTGATGACCACTAAGTTCAAGATGTCGATGATGGGGCAGATGTCATTCTTTTTAGGATTAGAAATTTCTCAAAGTCCCAGAGGCATCTTCCTAAACCAATCAAAATATGCTTCTAAAATTATTAAAAATATAGGTTTTGTTAACTAGTGATTCTGTAGACACACCTATGGTGGAAAAGAATAAACGTGGATAAGGATCTATAGGGGACACCAATTGAGATGCTACACTTTACCGTGGCATGATTGGATCCCTCATGTATCTAACGTTCAGTAGACCCAACCTTATATTAATACAGTCTGCTTATGTGCCCGGTATCAGGCAAAGCCTACCAAAAAACACTTAAATGCGGTTAAACAGATCTTTCGATACCTAAAGGAAACCATTAACATGGGTCTCTGGTACTCGGAAAGGATACCGGTATGTCTCTAACAACATATTCAGACGCATATACATCGGGGTGGTCCAGGACACTACGAAAACGATCCAGGAAGGCCAATTTCTTATGTGATAAACTTTTAGATTATCTTCCAAGAAGCAAAATAGCCCACGTTTCTCGAGTACAGAGGCAGAATATATTGCCTTATCTGGGTGTTGTGCTTAAATCCTATAGATTCATTTACAGCTAACAGATTATGGCTTTTAATTCAATAAGATTCCTCTGTACTTCGACAACAAAAGTACAATTTCTCTATGCTACAACAACGTTCAATACTCAAGAGCAAAGCACATCGATGTACTCTATCATTTTATAAAGGAGCAGGTGGATAATGGAATAGTGGAACTCTATTTTGTTCTGACAATATCAACTGGCTAACTTCTTCACCAAACAACTTACCGAGCGAAAGAATCAACTTCTGATCAAAAAGCATGTAATGAAGAAGGCATGTCTCCAGAAACTGCTTAAACGGGTCTGAAAGATTAAAGAAAAACGAGTTTAATGGTGGTAACTCGTGATATATCCCGTGCACATAGTGTACATAAGAAAAACATCAAAACACAAAAATATTTCTCTTTTATATAAATTTTTCAAAAATAAAATTAAAAAATTAAAAAAATCAAAATAATATAAAAATATGTATCTCTAGCATGTCTTCTGAAAATCGATAACATTTACGGCCTTAAAAATGTCATTTAATAAGGATATGAGGTTGTAAATGAAGTTCGAGCAGAAGTTCAAAAAGCTTTCAAAACATGTCAAAATGGCTTGCTATTATTTCCAATAGCAACCCGGTCATCATCTTAAAGGCAAGTATTTCAAAAAGGAAACTTAACCTCATAACAAGAATTTATTTTCTCAAGAATGAATTACTTCACATTCATTCGAAGGCTTGTGCTTACTTTGCAGCACAACACGTGTTTTCTTTATTCCATAAGTGTTGTTCCCACTTAGTTAGTGAACAATAACTACAAAGTTATCATTAACTAACACATGGCTAGCATGTAAAGAAAACAGTTTGTTAATTGAAAATATTTTTGTACGTAAATATAGCTAGTAAGTAAGATACACAAAAATAACTTTTCAACGTTTAACTCTTTTTATTAAGAATTATACCTTATTGTATGCGAAATTACCAAGGATTTAAGACCAATATGTGTTGATGTGAACTCCACACTACTAACTTTGCATAAAACCTAAAGTGTTATGGCAAGTTAACTACTATGCAAACCAACTGAGCTTGCTCAGGGACTTATTGTAATAAGAGGAGTAGATGTATTGTTTGGAAAGTTACACCAATGAATGGCACAAACTTAACATTTACTCCATTATAAGATATCAATGTATTACTACCCCAGGTGGGGTCTGCCCTTACATGGGTGTTTGATGCATTTATCACAAATCTAATAGGTTAGTACATTTGTAATGTCTTCTCCCTATTACAATATCTATTCTAAGTATATGACAAATGCTCTTTCCAAGTTCAGTTCCTGACACTGAGCTTGTCTTATACCCTCTTCAGGATAAATTAACTTTTGGAGATAAGAGCTTAGACTTACCTGCTTTCAAATTATCCTGCCTATTCTTCAGTCTCTTGTCTTCAGGGTCTTTAGTTGTTAGAGATCGTATGGGGTTCAGTGAGTCTATTGTCACAACTCACTGAACTCGTCACCTTCTTCTTTGGCTCAGGCTTCATTCGCTGAGAACCGCCTCACTGAATGCTAGAGTCTTTCTTGTAGACTCAGGCTACGCATCTTGAAGGTAACTCACTGAGCGACTATTCACTCATTGAAATTGAGTTGTTAAAGGATAATTGTACTTAGGTTATTTTTGTATACGAAATCCTAATTGTCAGAATCGGTGGGCAATTAAATTGGGCCCAACAATCTCCCCTATTTGTGATTATAACTATAGACCTAATATTTATCATGTGAAGCGATATAAGTATAGCTTCTTCTAACACTGAGTCAAGGTAAGCAAGTTTATGTCAACAGAGTTTTAACAAAAAGTACTTCATTGAACGATTATAAGGTCCTATTATCTATTACAAAAGATAAAAAAACATAAGTGCTCAGTCTATTTTGTATCCAAGAGCTTCTAGCTTGACTTTCTTTGATTGGAGCTTTTCTTGGTCAAGGTGTTCAGCAATGAGTTTCCTTAGTTTCATGTTGAATCTTGCATTTTTAGGAGACTTGACCATAGATGCAACTACTAGATATGACACAAGGAGCTTCCATCCCCACTTTGTTGAATGTCACACCATCTAGGAATGCTTTGATCATAGAAATTTTTTCATTTAAGAAAATTCCATACTCATGTATCTTCGAGGACCATGTTGTATACGAAATAATACATTTTTTAGGAGAGCTCGATAGCATACCAATCCGAGGGATTTCATGTTTCAGGCTCAAGTTCAATGTGTTCTGTTTATCTTCTAAGGTTTGAGATAAGAACATATTTTTGGAGCAGGAAGATCAGACTGTGATTTCCCATGTTCCCCAGGAAATGTTGCCTTAACCATTCATACCTTTTTACTTTGAGAATCATCAAGTCTTTACGACTGTAATTTTTCTTCTCTAGAATAAAATTCCCTCAGCTCATCCAGTCAGATATAACAAATTGCTCCAAAAAGAAAAGGTTTAGTAACATCAAAAATTTCTAACTCGGTGCCTTTGTTATGACTGTTAATAACCACTGGCTTGTGTTTTTGGGATGTTCTTGATAACATGATAGCTTTGGTTTGTAGTTCTGCTACTGATATTCCACATATAGCTATCATACTTGTGCTTTTTGAGCTTAAGATATTTTCTAACCTTCTCAGTGTGTAGTCTTTTGAGGACCTCATGTTCATCATCCTGAGCTTTCTTAAATAGTTCAACAGCTTTGGCAATGATTGCCTCTTTTGGATGGATACCAAAGCTTCTTTTTTTGCTTCTTCCACGAAACAACAGATTACCTCAGGCTTGCTAATATCATTTATTTTGGCTTCTTCCTCAGCTTTCTTGATTTCCTCCTCTTTATCCTAGTACGCTTGAAATTCTTGTTCAGTAAGGTAGATTGTTTTCCCATTTATCACAAATTAAACTCTTACTGGTTCAATAGGATCAGGATGAACAATAGATAAGGCTTTAACCAGCTTTCTTTGATCCTCCATCTGTTCTCATTCAATAACTTTCCCCTTCTCTTTGGTTTTACAAAAGGTTCAGGATGGATGAATTATGATGGGTTTGCCTGAGTAAGTGAAAATGGGATGAGTTGGATTAGCCAATAGAAAATGTTTTGCATCTGTTTGATTGCTTTGGTCCTTTAGTCTTGTTCTTGGATGTTTCTAGTCATCATGTCTCACCCTCAGTAGAGAAAGGAAGGTTTCTTCAGTGTGTAGGAGTTGTGGGTAGCATTCTCCCGCTTCAACATGTAGATGAGGTATCAGTGATAGCAAAATTGGAGTGACGCGCTTGATGAGCTTAAGAGGGTTGAGCCTTTAAAGGCCTCTGATAAATCTCCCATCATAGATTTTGAGACTCCGAAGGAATTCATTCCCTGAGAGAGGAGACTTCACGTGTAAGAGCAGTTTGAGAGTGTTCAACGGCAGTCATTCTTGATCCAAGATTCCAAGCCATATTGGTAAATAGACGTTTGTCTAAGGAATGCTAACGCTTCCTCTTGGTTTGAGAGCATGAGCCTTAGATCTTTTACCATGGATAGAAGTGCAGAGAAATCAAAGCCCTTTACTAAGGAAAGTACCTCAGGGATGTTGGAAGAGATTGTAGTAAAAGTTTCAGTGGCTTCATTGATTTTCGGGTTTGCAATAGGGTCATCTTTGACAGCATTGATTATGTCTTTGAGAAGCATGAGTAATGAAATCCAGGCCTTTGTAGAGATCATTGATTGTAGTGCTGCTTTTTTCAAGGAAGCTCATGGAGGCTTCCACCAGTTGATCAGTTTGATCTCTGTGATCAATATTTTCATTGTATTAGTCATTAATAGAGGCTTTGAGGTTTACATAGTGAATAGCCGCTTCTTCATGCTTTTCCCACTAATCCTTAGTGATTCATTCAAACAACACACGTGACACTTTCCTAAGATACTAAACCAGCTGTCGTTCAGTGAGAGGGCGAGTGTCATCATACTTCTTGAGGATTTTATCATTCGAAGAATCAGTGTCGGATGCTTCAGTAGACTAAGGATTATCATCCATTTCTTCACTAGCTCCCACAATGTCTTCCTCACTTTCCTAAACTTCATCCTTAGAAAGAAGAATAGCTTAAACATCTGCATAAGATAGCAGCATGGGTTGAGTATCCGGCTCCCCTTCATACAAAGGGTCACCTTTATTTTTGTTCAGGGATCGATACCTCAATCTAAAGGACTGGTCTGGTCCTTCCAGGTACTTAGCACCAATTCCTTGAAGAGATCACATCAATGGGTTTTTGTGGTTTCCAATCAGCTGGGTGGTTTGTTTCCCCTTGAGACTTTAACCCCACGATGGCCCTTGCAGACGCGCTTGGTTTTAGTATGCCTTTTATTAAAATCATGAAGTGTTAATTGTCGATTCAAGGTGTCTATCATTTCCCCTAAGTCTTTGAGGATAAGTAGATAGTACTCTCATGCAAGGTTTAAATATTACGAGTTGCCCTCATTGAGTGTGGAAGGCAATCTCGTACTAGCGAGTTGTATGTCTCCTTTCTTAGAATCTAGGGGATCAGGTGGTGCCGTGCTGAGACCAGTGGGATTTGTGCATCATAACCCACAATTTGGCTTGTGTATTGTTACCTTGGTCTCAATGGGTGGCTTTTTGGACTTAGAATTTTTTTCTCTTCTTTGAGAGTGCTCCTGAAGCCTCGTGGCCCTGTGACTTGGGTAAGGTTGGAGTCACAGCCTGAGACTTCCCTTTCTTTGGCTTTGGAGCCAAAGGAGGTGAGACAACTGATCCCCTCTGAAGTTCACAGCAATCATAAGGGCCATCAATTGTTAATATCAGTGACTTTGGATGGGTCCCTTTGTAAAATTGAGTTACTCAGGATAGGGGGGTAAAAACCTAAATTTTTTATCCTGAGTGTATTCAGAACCCAGTAACACTTGTAAAGCACATGATATAAATCTAGGGTATAAAACGTATTTTAGCCTAGACTATTTAGGACTTGATTTACGAATCACTATAAATGAATCTCCCCAATTTCAAGCCTCAATCCCATAATGAGACTGTAGGCTAAAAGCACTGATAGAGTTTACTGTTCATGGAGGTGCTAGTTCCTGCCGAGAACCTAAATCACAAAAATGAACAGAATTCTCCAAGCCACATGAAAGGAGTTTTTCAAGACTGGGGTTTTGTCCAGGTAACTCGGGTTCTGATGGCTATTTGTCCAATGTCTTTCTACACAACCTCAAGGTGGAATGACCACATATTTACCATTATTTAATAAGTCCAGTTGTTGGAAAACAAAAAAGTTTTAAAATCAAGGTTCAATGGTCTTTGCCCATTTAAACTAAGAACTTATGAGGAAATTCACTAATTAATGCATTTCACATGTCTCATCAGTTTGATTGAAAAAGGCGAGGCTACAACAGTGCTCTAAAACGCCTTGAGGAAGTTCTGGTAAACCATTGAGGGATAGTTGGTAAAAGCTTTGTTCAAAGGACAATTTAGCAGAAATTTCATTATTGGCTTGTAAGCAGGCACATTTGGTGGGTAGTTAAAGTTACCTACCACATTATTAGTTTGAAAAACTACATCATCCACAGTCATGTTGTTCCATTGAGGAGCATACGTGATTATTTGTTGTTACTGAATTTTTATGAGTTTGAAAGAAAATAAGGTTTTAATGTCAGAAAACCACACATCAGAATGTCACGAAGTTTATTCAAACATGATCGGCTACCATTAAATACTGATATTTTTTCAAAGGGACAATACGGAAGATGGATATCATGTATGGAACAGATTGACCAAAAAAAACCTTCTGGAAATACTTATTGTCAATGAAATAACTGATTAAGGTGGATAAGCTTTTTTATTCGAAAAATTAACACCCACACATCTGCTTTGAGAGAAGAATTGAGCAAGTTATATTTATGCTTTTTAAATTAATGTGTGTGTTCTTATGTTTAGATTGAAAGGAGTAATTTATATAGAATGTTAGAAAAGGATTTTTCAATATTTTAAAACTTTCTTCTTTTAAGAAGTTAAAAACAATTAATGCAGTGTTCCCCAAGTTGCATGATCCTTGTAATTCAAGCAACTTTAACGTCGTTTCTCTTTTGCAGTTATGCTCTGAGTACCGAGTCAAAAGTAATTTGAGTAGACATTTATAGGTAGGGAAAGAGTTGTGTGGTGGAGTGAGCATTAAATGCAGTGTTAGGTAATTGAGTGATAGGAAGTGGGGGCCATGACTAATGGATGACAGTTAACAAGGAAATATTTGTTCTTGTATTTAATTTGTGTTTAGTCCAACAACCTACAAACATTAAGTGACTAAAGACACGGAGCATTTAGTTTGTACTTTATTAATGTGTCCCTCAGTGTCATGGGTTTCATATGGGTTTCAGGGAGATTGTATCGGGGAGAGGAATGTACACCATATCTAACATGATTAATCAGGTAGACTGTTTAATCAATATTTAACATGCCTAATTTTGCTTTTAGTCTGGTGAAAGCAGGTTCATCTAATGAATTATGTAGAAAATTCGTGTAGCTGAATCCTTGGGGATGAAGTGTAATTCAATATCTCCTTTAAGGATGTGATCCCTGATGAAATGATATTGAATATCAATATGCTTGGTTCTTGAGTGAAGTACTGGATTGTTAGATATTGCAATGGCACTAGTGTTATCACAAAAGATGGGTACCATCTTATAATGGATGTCATAGTCACTGAGTTGACTTTTCATCTATAGGATACTTGCACAACACCCAGCAGCGAGCCACATATTCAGCCTCAGCTAAGGACATAGCCACTGACTGCTGTTTCTTGGCACTTCAACAAACTAATTTTCCACCAAGTATTTGTCAGGCACCTGAAGTGCTTTTTCTGTTTATGTTACAGCCAGCATAGTCTGAGTCTGAATATCCTTTAAGATCAAAGTATGAACATTTTGGATAATACAAACTAAGGGTTAGAGTACCTTTTAGGTACTTGAGGATTCTTTTCACAGCTGTTAGATATGATTCCTTTGGATTGGACTGATATCTTGCACATAGGACTGTGGAGAATTGGATATCAGGCCTTGTTGCAGTCAATAACATTCAGTGAGCTAATCAATCTACCATATGATTCTCATTTAAACATTATTTGCCAGCTAAATTATGACCTAAGTTGTTTGGAGAACCATGGTGATTTCACTGAGGAACTATTAGAAATTTTCATATTTACTTGAGTAAGTCCTGTGTAATGCACTTGACAATTGAGATGCCATTGTCATCAGCTTTGATTTGCAATCCAAGGAATATGATGAGTTCACCCATCATACACATTGTCAATTTCTTAGTCCATCATATTCTTAAACTGTTTTAACAGAAGTTGTAAAACTTGTTGAGCAATATGAAGTGTCATCTCATAAACACGACTTGAACAAGGAGAACTTCTCCTTTTGATTTATAGATAAACAATGTGTTATATATCCTTCCCTTGGCAAACTTATTTTGAATAAGGAAATTAGAGAGTGTCTCATACCATGCCCTTGGTGCTTATTTTAGACCATAAAGAGCTTTGTCAAGTTTATAGACATAGTCAGCGAACTCACTACATTTCAAATCCAGAGCTGATTTGAAGATAAACTTCATCTTTCATTATTACCATTTAGGAATGCCTTTTTGACACCATATTTGGTAAACTTTAAAGTTCATGTATGTGGCAAAAGCAAGGAAGATCCTGATGGCTTCCATCCTTGCTACTGGTGCAAAGGTTTCATCATAGACAATTCCTTTATCCTGACTATAACCTTGTGCAACCAGCCTTGCTTTGTTTTTTGTGGTTGTACCATGTTCATCTTTCTTGTTCCTAAATATCTATTTGGAACCTATGGCTATTTTCCAGTCAGTGAAAGGAAAACAAGTGTCCATACTTTATTTTATAGAATTGATTTCTGTTCTTCCTGCCAGGCATCAATCAATATCATGGGTGCTTAGTGCCTCAGATACCTTTTTAAGTTCAATCTCATACATAAAATTCATCAAATAGACATGCACTAGGTGAGGCAGCTAAAAGCTTGACAGCCAAGCATTCTTGTAAGCATGCCTTCACCAGGATTACCAATGATATTTGCAAGTTTTATGTGTTAGTCTCTTGACCATCTATCCTGAGGAGCAGGATGAGAACTTGTAGAGGCTTGATTTGAGTGTGAGACTGAGTGACATCAGGGACTAAAGGTTCAGTAATAGATCTAGGACTTTCAGTATTATTCCCTGATGGTGCATCAATGAGTTGAGTGATCATTTGATCATTCTGAACATTTTGTTCATGTATCCCTTCAGTGTTGATTGGATCAGAAGGACTTTCAGTAACCTCAGTGTGAGGTATTTTAGGTTCATTAAGAGCAATTACTTCAGGGACATGATTTTCTTGGGTGATTTTAGTGAGTGAACGTCTATGAGGAATGATGTAGTATGAGACATCAGAATCTACTTGATATTGTCTAGATGGATCATCCTCTTAAAATTCATCAGGAGGATATCTAGAGGAATCATCAATTCATATCTCATTTACTAAGGTATTTGTAAACCTGATAGCTTCCATACTCTCATCAAATGTTACATATATTGGGGGGAAGTCTCGCTCTAATTGTTTGTCTTCTTGTGTTATAGACGCTGTAATGCCTTTGAGACAAATGTAATATCCAAAGAAATATTCCACCGATCGCAATACATCAAATTTTGCCAAGGATGATCCTTGATGGTTATGAATAAACACAGACATCCAAACACATAAAGTAACTGATATCATGAATTCCTCCCAGAATATTTCATAGGAAGTATTATCATGTCATTGACAAATGATTGATCTTTATTTGAGTATAGCAGACTTTTCATACTGGCATCAGTCCAGAATAGTGCCTTCTGAAAGCATTTGGATACCATTCAGCAAAGTTTAGCAGCCTTAATGAGAAATTTTATGTTTTTTTATCCCTTACAGCTTACACCGATATCTGTTCAGCTTGTAATAGAAGAAGAGAAATTTTGAGAAATTCTTTCACATCACAGAAACTCTCAGCTTAGGATGCAAAAGGCACTTAAAACCGAAGGGAAAACCAAAACCCGACCTGGTTGGGTCGTGTCGGGACGGGTTGGGGTTTGGAATTCGGGTCGTGATATAAATATCTCTTTTTTTCATCGTTGTAAAGAGTTTGGTTCTGCGCTTTTGTGGAAATCCCGCCACGTTTACTCGTATCCGTACCCGCACCTGTTTACCCGAATTTGTACCTACTTTTATTGCCATTTTTATATAAGGCCAATTTAGACTCCTAGCCTTGTATAAAAAATTTGACTACTCGTATAAAGAGTTCTTTTTATCAACCAATATCTTGTGATAGTTACAAACAATTAGTCATGCCTGACTCTTCATTTCTCATATCAGTTCTTTCATCTTCGAAGTTTATGTCTCAAAGTTCTTCTTTTATTTTTTTATTTTATCTTTAATGCATTAATTGTTTATTTATTTAATCATAATTATTATTTTCATAGAACTTGTTACTTAATATATTTGTAAACTAAGGAGAGTGTAAACATGTGTATTAAATCATTTGATCATTTTCGCACTTCAACGAGGCATATTTTTTACACTCTCCATTAACGAAATCATATTTTTCTTACATTTTCATGTGCAACGAATATTCAATTGCAGATAACCGAAACCCACGGGTAAACCCAAAAAACCAATGGATAATACTAACCGGTATCCATGCATGTATTGGTCGGATACGGGTTTGGAGAATAATAAACGGTGCTGGTACGGTTCACTAAAACCCGACCCGTTTCATAGAAACCCTACTCAATCTTCAAGAAGTACTAAACTCAGTCCGATTATCAGATTTCTGATTTGTTTGATCTTTTACATCAGTATTGTTTTCTACCATCCTGATAGAAAGACATAATCATTAAGGTGGTTGACCTTATTTCTTCCTGAGAAATATATACACCATTATACCTTGAGTACTCGATCAACAAAGCCAAGGGTATATTTCTCATGATTTATGGACATTGGACTTACTGGTCCAAACAAGTCCATATGCAGAAGATGCAAACACTTCCTGATAGAAAAGTTTTGTTTAGTTTTGAATGAAGCTCTATGGTGCTTCCCTTTTTTCACATGTTGTGCAAGGTTTATCCTTTGAATAAACTAGGGAAGGAAGCACCAAGAAGCATTGTTTGTTTGGCCATGTTAATAATGTTCTTGAAATTGAATGTAATAACCTTTAGCCATAGCCATGTTTACAGCTTTTCTGAGCTTTAGCAAAGAAGCAAGCTCCATTTGGAGTCAGTGATGACATGTCAAGGACATATACATCATTTCTTCTAGGTGTTATCAGGAAAATTTCTTTGTTAGCATTAGATATTGTGTCCTTTGCTTATCAATCAAATTATTACAATATACTTAAGCATCACAGAGTTGACTAATGCCTAATTTAGAATTGTACTTTAACCAGTTTACAAATGCCTACTTATTAAAACCACCCAAATACACGTGAACTTATGACCTTGATTAACCTAAATTCATACCCAGTACCTATTTCTAAACAATACCACTATAACATTCAATTAAATCCCGGGACGAGATTTCTGTAAGGGGTGGAGACTATAACAACCCAAGAATTTTCATCAACCTATTTTACTATTATTACAATTGTACGGGGAAATTTTTCGCTTTATTACATTACTTGCATTGTCAATATCTCAGTATGTCATGTAACTTGCATAACTAAAGTAGATAAGCTCACGCAACCTATCTATGGCAATCATGTCTTCATATATGTCAACCAAACATCACAATATGTCAATTCAATACCACCATATCCTTATTACAAAGTACATTATTCCTATAATGTACCATTCACAACGTTATATCAAAACGGGCTTTAAACCGTTATCGTATGCCTCTAAACCCTAATTCCATGAATGATTAATATCTAAAGTGAATACACAAGCTACTAAATCATATGTACAAGTAATATGATATCTCATATGAAATATAAAATCTCTTCAAGTCAAAGTACAAGTCTCTAAAAGCTCAATGTACAAGTCATTAAGCATGACATCTAAAATAATCGTTTTACCTCCGTTTTCATTCTAATTTCTTCACCATAACTTGTGTACAAGCTACTATACTCATTTTATAATGTGTAAATCCTAAATATTCTGTTCATAAGCTTTCATACATCTTTTTGCACTCAAAACCCTAATTTAAGACCCTAAACCCTAAAACCAAGCTAGATTCTAAACCATGACACGTTTCTTCATTTTTATCCATTGTAAACCTAAACCAAATCGCAAATAAGTTTTAATAACTTAATTTACAACATTCTCAATCATATTCCATCATCATTCCATCATTTTACTTCAATTATACAAGAGATAAACCTAGAAAACCCTAATTGTGCCCTAATTGGAACTTTGGACCCGTTTACTCGTTTTTGCCCATTTTAAACCCGAACAACCTATCAATTCTTATTATTAATCCTTAATACAATCCTTACAAACATTAATCCGTCATTATTAATCAAATTTATACAAATTACAAGCTTAAAAACCCTAAAGGAACCCTAATATGCCCTAATTGCACCCGCGACTTTATTCATTCATTTTCAACCCATTTAAACCCAAACCACTTACCAAATCTTGATTATAATCCTTAATATATCTTATAGGATCAGTAACTAATCATTTCTAACCAATAACACATGAATTATAAGCTTGAAAATACTAAGAAACCCTAGACGTGCCTATTTGGACCCGTACACCTTTTTAGCTCATTTCCACTCATTTTATCAAGTAACCATGTGATCAAGCACCACAATGACTCACCTCCTTCATACCTAAGCATCTTACAAGGTCCTTCTTTCTATTTTATGGTCAAAAATCAAACCACATGCCCCTTCTTTACACCATAGCAGCCGCGGCAAGCACATGGCCATTCCAACACCTTCTAGTTAGTTTCTAGCATGCATACTCATCACATAGCCTCCTCACCTCATGATCTAGCTATTCCAAGTGTCCAAGATCAGATCACAAAGCTCCCTTAGTCACCAAGACTTCCTTTACCTATAAATAGAGACCTGGTCTCATGTAATTTCTTGTTTATCTTTTCAGCCGCGGGCAAGAAACCAAGGGCCATCCAAATTCACTCTACTTTCCTAGACCCCCACACTTGCTTTTCTAGCTTATACACATCACATATTAGCCCTCCTATGTGTCAAGAATAGAAGCTAAGGGTTCCTTAACCTCCTTATCCTCAAAATAGTATAAATAGGGCCTTTGGGTGTTCATTCATACTCGCACCAACATTTTCTCTCTCAAACCCAAATGGCCGAATACTTTGCTCCGTATGATCTAGTTCATTAAAAGAAGTTCAGGAAGGAAGCCCTAAAGATTGATGCTCAGAGTAAAGATACAAGGCGTACGAGTGGAAATACTACCCGAAATGACCCATTTCCACCATTTTTGATAATTGAAGCTCAAACCCAGGTTTTGAATGTTCTATTTATGCTACTACACCCTTATAATATTCATATGATCCTAAATATACTTTTGTTAAAGTTTCATAACTCAATTCATGCTCATTTTCCGTTTTGATCCAAAATCGTACACCCGAAACCCTAATTTTACATTTTTCTTAAAACTAAATGTTATAATGGTTAAATATAGTTATAATCTATCCTGGAATGCTTAAATAATGTTAAAATAACCAATTTATTGATTAATGAAAGAATTTGAACTTAAAACCCGCGCGTTTACGTTTTGAAACCTTAATTTGACCCGTTTTACTTACTAGCTTAACGAATCATTATTTTAAACTTGTGTTGCGTTAAATCTTCATATTTTAGTTTATTATAACTTATAAATGTCTAATGAAATGTTAAAATAAGCTTGCATGGCAATTTGGACATGTTTTGTAATTATAATCCATGCAAGGGGTATATATCGTAACTTTCTGAAATTAATAACTAGAAGGGCTGAATATGTCATTTTATCAAAGTTATAACTATAGGGGTCTATTATGTCACTTTTCAAAGTCCAAGGTTTACTTGGTATATCTTTCAAAGTTGAAGGACCAAAGTCGTAAAAATGCAAACTCCAAGGGCCTAATTGCAATTTTCCAAACCCCAGGGTCTAAAATGTAACATTTTGAAAAAGTGTAAAATCATATTCAAAACATTACCTGACGTAACTTTAATTAACGCTTCTCGTGCTTAACTTTTCCAGATATTGAATAAAACACTTAAAACCGATGATATCGTATCACAATACTAGGGAGCTTCATATTAAGGAGTTTCATCTTGGTATTACGTTCTGACTGAGTTGTTGGGTTTACGATTTAAAGTGCCCTAGCTCCTCAAACGTTTACTGAATGACTTCTGAATTATGATGGCCCGAACAGTGATACAATAATTCCAAACTCTTCAATCAAACTCATAACTCTTAAAACTAAAGTTCTAGAGTACAATCTTCCTAAGACTCAACATATTTACTCAGGTTGCGTGACGTGGCTGTTTACTATCATTTTACTATATCAACCTTCCCCGGTTAAGATTGTGATAAGGTCGTCAGCTTTTATTTCAGAATATTTATTACATCTACCTACCAGGTGAAGTTCATAACCTCGCCTTTACTTATTTTACATGTTTTATAAACCCGCGAGGGGGATACATGCTTGTTACAAACTCTTTTACATACTCGTTTATCTTATAACAATGTGATTACTTTTCAAAGACTTATACATGCTTAAACCAGGAATACAAGTGTTTTTACAAGTTATATGCTATTCTGATATACTATTACAGCTACTGTCTAAGTTACTTTATGCCAAAAGTATCTCATTATCATGGACCATTAATCACTTTCGGGTGAACGCAAATATTGTGGATAGATCTATCGGGATTGACGAATCCTGTTTGTGTTAGCCGGATAGGTAACCAAACACACTATATTTGAATTTCATAGGTATATGGCAATTACCTACACCGAGGGCCATTATCTCTATATATATATCACATCATTTTGGGTATATATATACACTAGTCAGTTTGTGTGCCATGAGCTTAGACCAGACTATACTATACAAGACAAGACCAAACAGACCAAACAATAACGCAGTAATACACCGTTACTACAATAATTGCATTCGTTGCAATTATACAAATAACAGGTATATAATAACGTGACCCAAGATCATAACAATATCATTTTCATAATAATTGTGTTTGTACAATTATTACACTATAACTTGTATTCAAACTGTTTATCAAACCTATGAATTTCACTCAACCTTTGTGTTGACTTTTTAGCATGTTTATCTCAGGTTATTGAGCAATATACGGCACGGAGTGGCATGGACTCGAAGATGGCTAAACTTGTTATCATTCACAATGTATGTAACTAGATTTTAGGACATGCCTTTGTAAAACTCTGATTTGAAATGAATGATAACGTATCTTTTGAATAAACGTCTCTTTTGGGTCGTTTTCTATGATTATGATTGTTGTATCCATGAAGTAATACCCCAGATTAGCTTCCGCTGCTATATTGTAAAAATGGGGGTGTTACATCAAGGGTAGAAGAGAAAGTGTATTTTGTTAATACAAATTATGTCTAAAAATGTTATTTATATTTTTTGACCTCTCAATGTTTTGATAATAACAAAATGTAAAAACGTTTACGATAATACATTGTAGTTCTCAGTGTCACATGCTGAAGACGTTGTGGATAATCGTAAAGGGTGATGAATGTCTCATACTTTTCTTGGTAAGTATTGAGTTGCTCTACACTATTCTTCCAACATTAGTGCAAGCTTAAGTCACAAGAACGGGGAATTCTACTTCAGTTTCAAGTTTGGTATATCGGGTTTACTTCATCAGTGGTTACTTCAAATAGCCTACATAACGGTTGGTAAAATGATAGCCAGAGAGAGGTTATGAGTAGAGATTTGATCAGCAATTGATTCTCACGGGATAGATCTGAGCTAATTTATTCTTCACACAAGTACTTAAGTAAATGTGCGTCCAAGGTTTTGCTAATTCCGAGGTATCGAAACCAGCAAGGGGGAAGGAGTAGATACACCCTTGAGTCTTTGCCTTTCTTTTTCTTGAAAGCTTTAATAAGTCATCTTTCTTGAAAATCTTTTAGTTAGGCAATGCCGGGAAGACTAATGTCATAACCGTAGAGAAAATCAGAGCTTTAATTTATGGCTTTTGGGTGCATTTCTTCAGACACATGAGGGAAGTGATATCTTGAGAACTTTAGTATGCATTATTTGAATTTCCAGGGGGAAGTGTTGTGAGAAGAATTATTCAAGCGTAAGAAGATACGTTGCTAATCCAGATAATGCTTACCCTAAACGATTAATCACTAAGCTTATTCTTAAAGGAGCAGTAATATTTGATGTGGTATCCTACCAATTCCGCTGTGCACTTAATTATTCTAAGCCTGTAAGAAAGCTTTGAAACTGCTCAAGAGAGGATTGCTAGTTTGGGGGGAAGCTTTGAAAGCTTCTAAATAAAGAATATGTGGCATGAATTAGGGGGAAGCTGATTCATTGCTAGTTTAGGGGGAAGCTTTAAAAGCTTCTAAATGAAGATTATGTGGCATGAATTAGGGGGAAGCTAATTCAGAAGCTTCTCCTTAACCAGAAGTGTATAGGTTACTTAGTCCGTGCCTATTATAGTATTTCTCCTACAAGGTACTACAAAGATGATTTATGTTGGAGTGCAGACTTAAAGTCAAACACCATAGAAGACATCATCAGCATTGGACACTTCATAGAAGTTCTTGTTCTTAATCATTATGTACTTGTTAGGAAAATATTGTAAGTAATTCCGTATATCGTCTCGTGGGGGAAGATTGTTAGGAATTCACTTTACGTGACGACATTAACGGAATTACCATTGTTTACCATATCACCACACACAGGGACTAGTATAGTCAACATAGGATTCTTATGTAATGTGTGGTGGTATAAATACCCCTCTATGGCTTCTATAGAGGGGTTGAGTCTTTTGTATCTTCCACATTTTTATCAAGTTTACTTTCTCTTACTACTCTCTCTCACTAAAATGGCTATTATGTGGTTTGACTCACAAAGACCACCAGATCATAGTTTTTGTGTTTCTTTCACAAATACCTTTTAAATGACAAATACCTGAAAAGGAAGATACATATGTTGGGTATAAATGCACGATTTAGGGGGTTAAACGACCCTAGAAAAGTGTATAAAATGACACCTTATCAAATACTCCTAGACTTAGGATTTTCTTGTCCTCAAGCAAATGAGCTTTTCTACCTAGACAATAACAATATGAGGGTCATTTTACCTACTCTTTAAAAGTATTTTATAACACAACCTTCTAGACCTTGTAATTTTAGCACGGAAATTTACATTAGCACCTCACTTAAGTATTTGGATTCTCTCTTTCAATCGGTTGTATTAGTAAATTATAACATATGGGGGAAACGGAAAATCACACTCATTACCTGTCATAGCATATAAATTACCATAGGCTTGGTAAAGGATCAAACCTTACGTAAGTGTAAGCAGTTATTCATTACTGTATAAGTGGTCTTTTAATAGGTTGTGGAGTGTAGGCATAAGGATAACATATAATGGAAATAGAAACAGATGGGATACATTTGGGTGGCTTTGGGGGAATTTGGAGTGGAAGAGTTAAAAAACTATTATTTACAAGAATACAATCTGGCTTGCGTTGCGAAGCCAGGACTTTGACGAAGGATATACAAACTCTACACTACTTACACAATATCTTTCTCTTTTTTTTTAATAACATAATTACAAATTTGGGGTTTATAACACGTACCACTACACTTGAGCTTTTACATACTCGATAATTTACAATCTAACTAATGACCCGATTTGAGGTGGATCAAAATAACATGGAGATCATTTGACAAACATAATGGGGGTATTGACTTAACTTTTAGTTCCCTATTCTTTCGCGAAATAAATATTACAATGAAATCCCAATCGTCCTAAAACTGTATTTTACAAGGATAAGGAATTAGCAACGTTGTACTCAAATATTAACTTGGGTTTAAAAAAACAAATAATGGACTAAAAATGATTACATTCAGGGTAGGCTAGGCTAGTTGGGTTTTAACGATTGGTTGAGGGTGACAATGCTCTCATTAATTAATCTGGAACTCCTCTAGAAATATTCAAGAACCATGAAAAAAGGATTGGCTCGGAGGGTTGTAAACCTAGGGGTATCCTGCACTAAAAAATGAGTGCATGGCAAGGGTGTGGGAATAGTATATGATCAGGGCGTTTTTGTGTCCATCATATACAATTATAGTTTTAAAATATGGTGTTAATCCTTATGCCTCTTAATCAAGCAAATCCTAATACTTACTATGCGGTCTCTGGATGCATCACAAAAACAAGTTCTAGAATTTAATATGTTATCGGTTACACTTACATATATATGTCTTACCGTCTCAATACTCCAGAAAAGGCGACAATGACCATACGTACACATCCGTAAAGACTGAAATAGACACATATGACCTACTCAACTCCTTAAACTCGAGAACGCTAATGGTTATAAAACTATCTTGGGTATTAATAATAGATACCTGAAATTCCGATAGATCTAAAAGGCGAACTCACATTTTTGGGTGGAATTTGAGGGTTTTTGTGCTAGTTCTTATAAATCTATTATGAGCGTATTAATACTCGGTTTCGTTGGTAGTGTTGTTATAAAAAAAAAAATTAGATTTTGTGTTTAAAATATTTACTCTTTATGCTATGTTTCGATATATTACCTATCTTTTTAAAGACAAGGCAAATGAAAAATGAAAGAATAATTTCTAAGGCTTATTTTCCCCTTACACTTAAGTTGAATATTGTCCTCAATGTTCATATAATAAAATACCCGTAAAAACAAATAAAGGGAAAAAGAAAACAGTAAAGAAACTAGTACTCCTTGTTTGCTCAATAATGGTGAAGTAATGTGGATAAAACTGGTTAAATCGTCCTCAAGAACTAATACAATAAAAACTTTCTAAGAATTCCAAGCCTTCTTCTCATAAAATATCTGTAATCAAAAGACAAGACAACTATACCAGCATTAAAAATGTGCAAAATAGACAAATATACAACGTGAATTTAGGGTTGATACTCGATAAATCAGTAAATATAAGATGATGGAGAATTGTTAAACACGTTGGTTTTTTGCAGGTTCATAAAGGAAAATTTACATATTTTAAAATTGTTGTGCACGTTTTAATTTTCAAATAATAAAAACTTTTATGTTTTCTTTAAGTTTTCTAGACCTGGGTGTTTGACGTCGTCAGGGTTTTTGTGACCCCATAACAGGTGTAGTGGTGACGGCATCACGTGTTAATCGTGACGCCGTCTCCACATTCTGTGAAAACAAAATTTTTGTTTTTGATGAAAAATTTCCTGCACTTGATTTCATAAGTTAATTCATGTACAAATAGCTGCATAAAACCTGAGATTTAACAATTCAATCATATGACTCAAAACTGACGTGAATTAATCTAAACAATTTATTTAACTTGTTTGAATTTGACTCAAAAGCCGGATAAATTCCCCTACACTTATTGTTTGCAAAATACCTTTGATTGAAATTAAGACGAAGTTAAAGACAAACAAAGCATGATTACAAGATGGTTCAAACATAATAAAAAAATTATAGAAAATTAAAACACACATGATACTCTTAATTGCGAGAAAAGTAAATATTAGGTTGCCTCCCAAAAAGCGTTTGTTTTTGTTCTAGTCACGAGCCTGACTCTACGCTTATTTAACAGATAAAGGGGAGGGTTCCCCTACACTTAAGTTCAAGTGCGGGTGATAGTAACGATACATACCATCATGATGAGAAGGAGCCATACGTTGAGAAATTTGTTGTTGAAGAATAGGCTCTAAATAGTGTGCTTCTAGAATTCTACCTCTCTTTTCTTCATTTGGCATATCGAATAAACTAAGTTCTTCTCCTAGAGGAGAAACTTCCTTAGATTCTAGCCCCCAATCATTATTAAACATCCCAATTTGAAATATCAACACCTAGGGATATACTTTTTTCCTAATAAACCCGGTTTAAATCTATAATGTCTCTAAGGGTCATCTATACCTGGGTTATAATAACTATACACACCCTTAGGATAGGAATTTGCCTTTGAGTTGTTAAATAATCTACTATTGATGTGTCGTTATGTGATGTATATTTTATGATTCAAGTTTTAAATTTATATTTTGCCGACTAAACCAATAACAACACTCTAATGGACAGTGTATCCGGTCAAGATGTAGGTTCATTGGTAAGTAGGGTGTCGATCACTAAGAGCGAGGTTAAATCTTTTCAGTTTATTAATATCTTGGTTGTCTAATCTATGTTAATTCTAATCTACGTCAAACCTATGCTAAACCTATGTTAGTTCTAAATCTAATGGAAAAAGGGGTTTTCAGCCTGAGAGACTGGCACAGGTTTGGTTGTTAACTAAAATCAATTCATGACACTTTAACTCGCGCAAGCAAATTAACAGAAGATAAAAGAGTGGTTGAGACAAATATAAGGAAACTGTATTAACCATTATTAATCTGATTAGAACGTTGGTTTGTTTATTTAGTGCAATGATTTCTTGTTTCGAGGTGGCATATCATTCTTAAGACTTAGGCGTTTCATCTTCCTAAGACCTAGATATATTAATTCTATCACAATTAAAGTATCCGCATAAAGCATCCTTATTTGCTGATTATAATCTATCTTAGGGATTAAAGCAATGGTGATCTTGTTAGACCCTAGCTCATAGAGACTTTACCCATTTATCGCTTAACGACAATTTATACACTAGTAGTCTACTTGTCCAACTATCCAATGGAATCAGAACGTTACTTGTTGAATTATCTAGGTTACCTGCTAGTCAACACGATCAATAAACCATTGGCAATATCCAATTAACTAGTTAAGCCTGAAGCGTATCCTAGACACAGACTTAGAATGACAATATTTATGTAACTATAATTCTAGATGTATAAATCACTATATGGAGAGCTATCCCAGACTCTAGATCTACTTGGTCTGCTTCACTAGATCCAGTTGAATGATAGGTCGCATACAAAAGCGCGTAAACAAGTATAAATTGATAAACATAAACAAGCATTCAACGATAAATCAAGAAATCGAGATAAACAAATACCAAACATTCAGATCTTCATAATAATGGCTAATACCCAAAGGTATTATCCTTCAAACGTCATAATAAATACAAGAGCAATTATTTAGCTAAGGTAAACTAACCGAGTTAACGAATGATACCAAAAACTGAACGATTACTAAAGTATATGGAATTACACGTTGTCTCCTATGGAATTAATAACGTTGCTCGACCTCTTCTGCTCTTTTTCTCCTCTAAAAATCAACTTTTATGGTTTAGGTATCGAGAATATGATTTAGCACACTGAAAATTCATTTTTGAGTTTTCTATTTATAAGGTCTGGAAGTCGGTTGGATACGGCGTATCCAAGTGTTGGATACGGCGTATTGGGGATTTCTTAGAGTATGGACCATGTTTGATATCTTCCAGGATATTTAAATACTATATCTTGAATACAACGTATTGAGTCTCTATGGATACGGCGTATTGATCTTTATCCTTTTGTGGTCTTTGGTGAGTGTAGGCACCGATACGCCATATCTTCTTTGATGGATATGGCGTATTGGTCTTCAGAATAGTAATCTTTAAAATATCTTCATTTAAGCTATAGAATGCGCGCCTTTTGCCAACTTTCACCAATTACTCCATAATTACTGTAATTCTCAAATATAAATGATTAAGTAACAATTCTTTGCAATAACTATACAAAATAGGTTAATAACATGGGATAAATGATGCTATAAAATAGATGTTATTTGAATCCTACTTGTCATCAAGTAGCCTTTAGAAGTTTATAAAAATATATCCTTAAGGATATTTTCCATTAAAGCATTTATTCGATCTATTACAAGTACACAACCAAACACCTCACGAAATAAGAAGATGAAAACACTCAAATCACTCAACTAATCTATGTGGTAACATGTAACTAATTCGCTCAATTGCTCGGTCGTGATGAGTATTCTATCATAAGCTTGGCAAGGATATACATCTCCACCACTAAAGACAAGGAGTAACAAGTTTATAAAGGTAAATATGGGTTTTGTATGGAAAGGCATACTATTGATCAATCTATAATCTTTCACCAGAAGTACCATTCCAACAAGGCAGCTGAAGCACACATACATGGCCGTAACGATGGAATAGACATGTGTGTTCAATCACATCCCCATTCGAATTTAACCAACGGTTAGGATGAAGAATGATATAGGGTAGGAACCTTCTAACTTTCACCAAAAGTTGTAAACCAACAAGGCAGTTAAGACATGCATACATAGCCGTAATGACAGAATAGACATGCACGCTCGTACAAGTCCTCATTCGCATAAAACCAGTGGCTAATCATTAGGTGAGAGGGAAGTAAATTGTTGTTAAATAAAAATCAAGAAACAAATAGATTAAGACTTAAGATACAAGTTGCTAGACACTTTTTTCCCGACCGTTACCATGATTAAGACACAATTATTTACAACGTCTTGATCATCGATCAAAAACAACAACCTAAGTTGGCGTTCCCGTATCGGTTAACTTCCCAATCATCCCAAAATGTTACATACTCTACAAGGTAAGTGGCGATATCTTCCACTTTGTACAATACTCTACATCGTTGATTTTTTAGACATATCAACGAATAATCGATCCTTCATGTAATTCCTTCGGTAGTTGCGAAACGATTATCTTCAAACTTTCTTTCTCTTTTTTTTTCAAAATATTCTTCAAATCTCGGTGTAGTTTCACCATTTACACGATCATAATAATTTCGGATAATTTCTTCGATAGTTCCTTCGTTCTTCGGATTCACCAATAATTGTGACGGTAGTAAATAACATAACATGAGTTTTGTACTACTAATATACATTCATTTGCAATGTGCAAAATTTCAACCGCACCAAAGATAGAAAATGACACAAGACTCGAAATATAAACTTTACACTTTAAGCAACTAGCAATTATAAATTAAACTTAATCTAATAGGGTAGGTTAAGGTGTAAGGGTGTAACAAAATAAATAGTTGGTGTAATTCCTAAAGGAGGGTGTAACAAAACAAATAATTGGTGTAATTCCTAAAGGATTGGCTCTACGGGTTGTTCTAGTGGATCTTCACTCTAAATGTAAAGGCGATTTGGGTGTAATCCTAAAATTTACCAATTTAAACAAGTTACTCCATCTAATTCCATATTACTTATCATTGTGGTCTCGAATAGATATACTAAGCCAAGTTCTAAAGTCTACAACATCACCGACACACTCATATTTTGTGGAATTCGGGTAAACATTTGGAAATGAAAAGGCTAAATCCTTACAATATCTAACAAGGGTTATTATGTGCGGGTTTTGTAACATGTAATTTCACAAAAGTATGCTTGATTTTTTTTGAATTTGAGCATAATTTAAGCATTTTAGTGTGAAAATTAGGACAAGTAAACATTCTAATTCCATCCCCCACTTGAATTATACAACGTCCTCATTGTATACATAAAACATTAAATACGGGAATTTAAAAAGAATTAGAATGAGAAACTCCCATGATAATTGCTCGGTAGATTCTCCAAGTTGCGTTTATGAGCAAGAATTCGTGTTGAACAACCGCCTTAAAGTTTCAAGACTCCAACACTTTAAGATCTTCCAGATATTTAAATTCTCCACTAATATTCGTGTATATTTCTTTTACGAGGTCCTGTAAAAAACATAGGAAAAACAGGTGCATTCCTATCTTGGTACCTACGGTTAATTTAAACTAAACTAAACAAATTAAATACGGGCCAGACTATGGATACGGTGTATCAAGTTAATGAATATGGCGTATTCGCATAACTGACAATAATGTTTTTAAAGTGCATCAAAAATAAAGACTGATAACGTCCAGACAGTCAATACGTCGTATGGTATGAGGCGGATACGCCGTATTGATGTCTGGGAAGACAGACTCGATAACAAAAATTAAATATAATCGGGTTGTCTTTTGGGAAAGCACTTTTGTTTACAGCGAAATCCTTTAAGTTAGACTTTCCTCAGCCCCCTTTCATTCAGCTCTAAAAGAGTTCTTGGTAGCTTGTGCATGATTCTTTTGTCTATAGTAAGTTCGTCGTATTCGTCGTCTTTTACAGCAAACAAACTCTTCATATTATTGACGAATATTTGATTCATCATATATCTCTTATATTGCACACCGGTAGCTTATTGATTGCAACATAATTCTTTTCTCTCATTATTTTCATGATTTTATCTCATACGCTTATCATTGTAGTTTGTTTTTGAAGTTAATTCTCATCGTCTCTTTTTTTCGTTACTGGACTCATATCATCTTCTTGATAAATCCTTCCATGATTAGCTTTGTTACTCAAAGCCTCATCTCTTAAGTTCACGTTTCTTCTAAAGCTTTGTTACCATTTCATAATTCTGATAATGGAGGTTGGTTTTAATAATGTAAGTTCCGGGGTCCCAGGTAAATTTCCTTAATTACAGTGTCTATGTCCTTCCAACTACTTGTTGGCCTTTCCGAACAACCGTCTTATAGTTAAAAGAGCTTGCAGTATGTTTAACTAGTGTTGTTTGGTCCAAACTTATTCAATCCATGGCTTCTCACCCCCCCAATCGAACCCATGGTACGTCCTTGTTCCATTCATAGATCCAATCATTCTTGTAATCTTCATAGGTCTTGAATCCTATAATATCCTTTCTAAGTAAATTTGGATCCACTTCAAGAAGGTAGTTAAACTCCTTAAATGTTGAACAGAGAGGTGTCTCGTAATCAAATATATTAGTGTCGATCCTAAAGACTTCAGCAATATCATCTTCATCATCAAAAGATTCCTCATTAGTGAGCTCAACTTTATCATCTCCCCTGATCTAGTAAATCCATAATGCTTTCATAGTATATTGATCCATCGTCTTATAGCTGAAAAACTTTGATCTCAACCATTCAATAAATGCTAAATTTAGACGATCATATCCTCATAATCATCATCTAGCTTCTTGCCGCCCACAGCCCCCCCACGCCCTCGGTACCCATCCTTCTTCTCTGCCTACTTCTGAATCATTATCAATTTTTGAGTTACATGGGTTGTTATCAACTTCAACTTATATATGACTGAAATCTCATCCATTTTGCTTAATCGACTGACTTCGTTGTTGAAAACATCAAGCGATGTATCGTAAGTGAGCAGAACATCTTCGACCTTAACGTCCTTAATTTTCTCGAACTCTCCTTTGATAACCTTTGTCATTCTTACTGAAAAATATCCAAAAAATTATCAGTAAAACCAGCAGAGAAAGGCATAAAAAAAATTGGGCTATAAGTTCGAGAATGGAAAAGAATTGTATCAAATGATCGATGCGTCGTATCCAATGGAAGTGGATACGTCGTATTAATCGTTTTAGATGAATACGCTGTATTGGACAAAGAACTAGATACGCCGTATCCGATAGAAGTGGATACGCCGTATTAACTATCGACCAGAATAGTGTGTTTAAGAATTAAATGCGCAAACAATTAAAACACACAAATATATACAAGCAAATCAAATACACAAATATTACAGAATATACAAGAATATACATTAATCTAAATTGTACTAATCCTAAGGGTTT
>BQNB010092718.1:6580-26546 GCA_026074375.1 Tanacetum coccineum
TCCTTTTCACGGTTCTCGTAATTTTTTGGTGGATTCCGGATTATTAACGAAGAGCATTGTTTACACCCTACTAAATGTTACACATGTATTTATTATAGTTATGATGGTCTCTCCGATCATATAACTACCCCCACACCCTTGCTACACACTTATTTTTAGTGCGAGATACCCCTAGTACACCCCTCTAAGCCTATCCTTTTCACGGTTCTCGTAATTTTTTGGTGGATTCCGGATTATTAACGAAGAGCATTGTTTACACCCTACTAAATGTTACACCAAAATCGCCTTAGCCTTCTTTGTATGTATTTATTTTTAGTACATTATTGTTATCATATTTGTAAACCAGTTAATTGTTTGCTTGAGTACATGGTTACTAAGTCGAGTCTTTTATTAGTGTATACAGTTTTAAGACGATTGAGATTCATGGTAGTTTTTATTTTATGGAGAAATGAGAAAGAAGTCAAATTATTACCTCCACACGAGCTTATTGTACTCCATGTTTGTTGATCCTTCTAAATTTGGGTCATTAGTTAGTTTATGTATTCAGTATTAAAAACTCAAGTGTAGAGGTGCAATTATAAACCTCAAATCATGTATTATTTATGCTCAAGCAAATGGCTGGGCAAAGTGTACGAAAAAAAGTGAAAAGAAAAAAAAAGAGAAAAAAAATCGAAAAAAATATAGAAAAAAGAAGAAATAAAAATGTACGGGATGCTATTTTGCTTATGTTTGTGTTTATGTTCAAGATAGTGTCAAGAAAAGAAAAAGAAAGAGTTTGATGTAGAGTTTGTATATCTTTGTCCTAGTGCGGTCGAGTCTTGGCTTAACAACACCTTATACATGTATTTTTGTGAATAATTGACTTGCCACTAGTAAATTCCCCAAATATCCCCTAGCCGTGTTTCCTTTAAACAAAAGCGAGATTCTCTTTCTCACATTTTTCAACATTTTAACCAAAAAATTGAAAAATTCATTTTATCATTTTTTATTTTTTCTTTCTCATTTTATTCTTAATAAAAAGAAACGAGATATATAAAACATCAAACATACGTCATTCTAACTCTAATCTCTCGTGCCATCCTCCACCGTTCATTCTAATGGCCATTTGTAATTATTTTAATTTTTTTTGATTTATACGTTTCCATACGTTTTTATCCGCTCTCATATGTTTTTATACGTTATTGTACGTTTACATCTGATTTTATATGTTTTTGTACGTTTTTATACGTTTTCACACGTTTTTATACGTTTTCATCCGTTTTCCTATCTTTTTGTTCGTTTTGTCTGTTTTAAACCGTTTTCGTACGTTTTCATCCGTTTTTTTTTATGTTTTCCTATGTTTTCTTTCATTTGTTACGTTTTTATCCTTTTTCTATCGGTTTTCATTCGTTTTTATTTGTTTTTGTACGTGTTCGTCCGTTGTTGTACATTTTTGTTCGATTTCGTCCGTTTTCCTTTGTTTTTGTACGTTTTAACACGTTTTTATACGTTTTCATACTTTTTTATACATTCTTTTTTACGAATCTATACCTTTTTGTACGTTTTCGTCCGTTTTTTTGCGTTTTTATACGCATTAGTTTCTTTTTATACGTTTTTATATGTTTTCATCCGTACAAAAACATATAAAAACAGATAAAAACGGATGAAAACGTAAAAAACAGATGAAAACGAATAAAAACAAATGAAAACGTATAAAAACAGATAAAAACGGTTAAATTCGTGTAAAAACGGTTGAAAACGTAAAAACCGTAAAAAATGTACAAATATCCAATATGAAAAGAAAGTTGCCTATGAAATATTAATTTGAAAATAGCTTTATTTGATTTTTTTATTTTAAAAAAATATAACTCTATCTAAACGGGTTTAAAAAAAAAATGTATTCATTTCTCTAAAAAATTAGAAACGGAAAACAGGAAAAAAGAAAAAAAAAAAAAACGCTTAACTAAACATCCCCTAAATCTCACAAACACTTCGACTCCCACGCGTTTCCTCAATCTCAATCTTCCTCACTTAACTCGTACACTCATATTTCACTTGGAGAACCTCAAACTCCCCAATTGTATTCATTCAGTCTTCATACGACATTACCTTAATATGGTTGATCATCTTTTAAGTGTTTGAATGCATGTAATATACTCTTAGGGGCCTTGTGATAGTCTTTATACTACCTTACTTGTGCGTTGCCTTAACGGAATATTACATAGACGGCCAGTTCATGCAATTTGTTCATGAATTAGGAAATACTTACACATTACACCGCTAGTGTGACGGGAAATAGAATTAGGAAGAGCAAATTACAAAGTAGTGCATGATTAAGTGAACAAATTTGTTTACCTATACGAGTTTCCACAGTAGATTAGATTAGAATCAAATTAGTAGTTAATTAGTTTAAACCAAACCCTTTCAAACCTAAGATTTTACTTGATTTCTAAAAATATAAAAAACAAAAATAATCTTCTTTTCACCCTTAGACCTTAGTTACTTTCTATTCGAGCCTTCACAACACTATTCCTCAAGTGAACAATAAATTAACCCCTGAGTCTTGCCTATACTACACTACAACGATTAGGTGCACTGCCTAGGGGGTTTAAACTTGTGTTTACAACCGACCACATCAAGTTTCTAGGGTTCTATGAGTTTGACTAGTCAACACCCACACTAAGTTGGGTTCGTGTGCATGTCGTGGGTTATGAGCCAAAGGGGAGTGGGTGTTGCATAATTTTGTGAGCTAGTATGCAAGACTTAACCATGGCTAGGTATTTTATGTGTGTAGAAATGAATGAAAAGGATAATATGCAGAATACATGTTTTATCTAATCCATGAAACAAACAAGACATGAACTAGAGAGAGAATGGAAGGAGGAACATTTCTAGTGAGAGAAAGTAAGAAGGATATATTAGATTAAAGAGTGTGTGAGAAAATGAACCAACCAACACCCTCTTCATGTGTGGAGAGGGTATTTATACATCATATGAGCCACGACTCACATAAGGCCTCAATGGCTTTCTATGGGCTTTGGCCTAACTAGCTTTCTATTATTCCAAAAAGTGTCCAAGGCCTACGAGCTACGTATCTAGGAGTGACTGAGTCTTTTCTTGATTTCTAACAATCTCCCCCTAAGGGAGGTCACTTCAATTTACAAAAATCTTAAGCTTAGCATTCTTCGAATGTCTTTGGTCTTTGTTCGTAGTCTTGAATCTTTGTATTTTATCTTGTGATATGCGTAGCGATCTTTAGACTTTAGTCTTGAGCTTGTTCCTTTAAAGCATGACATGTAGTGTGATATTCGAGCTTTCTTGAGATCATCAGTTGAATATAATCTCTTATCATAATCTTGTGATCTTTTTCCTTCTTGTGATCTTGTGACCTTCAGACCAACATGCTCATACTTTTCTTCATCTTGAAAGCTTGTATAATCATCTTTCTTGAAATTCTTTAACTATAATACTTCATCACTTTAAGGAAGACGTGTGGTATCAGAGTAGCAAATGTCTTTTAAAACATATACTTGAGCTTTCATAATATCTTTACATATGTCGGTCAAGTATAAGCATGTGGCTATGAATCTGACTTGTCTTGGACCAGCTGTTACCACCATCAGGATTACCTGTGTAGATGTATCAAATCACTTAACAAATGAGCAAAAGAAAGTCTAGAGATAGAAAGTGTGTTGAAACACTTAGAGAGAGAAAGGAAGGGAAAATGTATTATGTGAAAGAACCAAATGAACAACCAACCCTCTCCAAGGTGTGGAAAGGGGTATTTATACCTAGCCAAAGCGTCTTCATCTTTGCAAGTAGTCCTTGTTTTCATGATCTTTATTTGTGAATCGTTGAAGTAGTAATCTTTAGACTTTTAAGCTTTAGCTTGTATCTTTATCTTGACTTGTATGCGATCTTAAGCTTCTTGAGATCATCAACTAAGCATAATCTATTTTATCCATCTTGTAATCTTTGCCTTCTTGTGATCTTGTGACTTTTGGACCGACATGCTCATAGTATTCTTGATTTTGAAAGCTTGTGTACAATATTTCTTGAAATTCTTTAACATTAACACTTCAACACTTTAAATGGAAGACATGCGGTATCATAGTCGCGGAAAATTTCTTAAATTCTTAACTTTAATACTTATCACTGCAAGAAAGACTACGGTATCAGATAGCGGAATTTCTTAAAACATGTACTGAGCTTTCATGATGTCGTTACATATGTCAGAATCGAATATGAGCATGTGGCATTGGCTTTGACTTTTCATTGGTTAACTGTTGCCGCCGTCAGGAAATTTGCATGAATGGGTTAGTGATAAACAACATATATGGACGAAAGAGGCTTTGTCACTTTGTTGAATATGGTTGTAATAACCACGGTTCCCCGTTAATCAGTATAAATACTGCCTGTGATCAGGTAGAATTCTGAAGAATCTCCTTGACAGGGTTTCGCAGCTGTACTAGCCATTCTCATTACCAGAGCGTCTCAAAGCAGATAACACGGTAAAAGTGAACCGGTAAGTTACTATCTTCTCGATTAAGTCGTCAATTCATGTTCAGCTTTCCTATGTCCAGATACCCTTGTGAGGCTTCCCATGGACATAAGATTGAAAATTGATTTAGGAAAATCAATCAGTGTGTTAAGATGCAAACGGTTTTTATAACACACCAACAGTTTTATCTTTTTCAAAATTTATTCGTCAATTCATAAGCTGGACCGAATCGATATCCAGTATCACAAGTTCGATCTGTGTAGGATCTCATAAGTCACCTACCGCAGAGCTTGTTTAATGTTGGCTCTAGAAGAATTTCCATCGTCATTGTGGGGTACTTTAGTATCACTCTGATGTTATGGCAATATCACAAGGATAATGCATAGGACTCTTGATATGTTTCTTGTTTCCACATTGTGTGAATTAGCAAGCATTTTTGGATAAGTGTCCTAATGAGATTTATGGACGATCTCTTTTATGGCTTTAGACTCGATAGTGCACTTTGGTTCTAGTAATCGGAGGCTGGAGCAGACTGCCACCTTTTCAATATCAACTAGCTCGGAGTGAGAAAGTGGATAGAAATGTGTTTAATCTTCGTGAGAAATGAAACAAGAGTCTTTTGAGAGACCTTGAGTGGCTGGGAAGGTTATGGAATGCATTATGGTCTATATAACTATCGACTTCGAATACCAGACAACACTTAGTGTATTTTGAAAGCATATTATATTACCCAATTTCTGCCTAAGTATAAGAAGGCTTCTTTTCTTTTCACCCTTATCTTTACATTTCTGTCATTCTTCAACACCCTTCAATGCTTACCAAGACCGTCATCACTAACACTGTGTGTTTGCTCCAGTGTTTCGCTCTATCTTAGTCTGCATTATTTCTTTTTTTCTCATTACTCCTTTTACATCAATACCAAGAACTTCTATTCTAACAAGAATATCCCTGGGTAGATCCCTCTGGTTCTGGATGGATCATGGAAACGAATACCTAATCTTAACCACCTTATAACTCTAATTAAATTCAAACATGGCCAGTCTTTTGGTAAAGCTCTCAGACTTAAAACCATTTGAAATGCTCCCCTCAACACGTGTATCGATATTCGAAAATGTTTAGCACATAAAGGGTGAAGCTTGCACTTGAGTCCTTAAAATCACATCTTTAGCCATATATTTTTATCACATTTTCTCCCCTTATCAAAAATGTCTAATCTTTTGATATTTTGGATATCAATTGATTCAAATATCAATGCTTTCAGGGAAAAAATGGTCCAATTATTAACAGGCCGTATTTGGGACATTTGTAATGCTCCTCCTCAATTTATGATGGTATTATATATATAGTGTTGAGTATGTTATTTTGAAAATTTCGAATTTATTGAAAAATTCTGTAAAATTCGTACTCAAACACTATTTATACTAGCCTATTATTATAAGTCTATACTACATATTCACAATATTCACAAGATAAGATTTTGAGATTGGACCTGACGATCATATGGTACGCGTCATTAGTTTGTAGTCCATATCGAGTTCCCGAGCACCAACCAATCTTTTAAGATTCCGAATGATCCTTCTTTCACACATCTGCTTATCAATCAGCTCGACCATAAGTTCTGACCTCTTTTTGTCAATATCCATCCACTTTCTCCTTGACATCTTCGTGTTGTATCCTAGATGAAAATTGAGTACTCTATGATGAAGCCCATCCCAAACTTTCTCGAGCATCCCGTCCGAGAACTTGTACAACTCATCAGCCCACATTACTCTTTTTTGTTTGGTCAGATCTTCATAGATTACCCCTGGTGGTTTGTATGATGAAGTGTATAATTCTTTGAATTCGACTTCAAGAAAGGTCTATTGAGGTGGAGTGATGTTAAGCTTCTTTTGGTAACTCTCTACACCAAGCTGAAGATCCTCGACTCGACGTTTGATGATGAGACTTCTTGTGAACATACGAAGAGCCACAATAAAGTCAACAATGTCACTTTTTGTTGAGATGGAATAGCTTGTGTTGAACAGCAAGAAGCAACATGTCTTCAATGTCGTTCAAGTGTAGATCCACGAAGTCACCTTCTTTAAACTTGCATAGCTGTCGATCAACTCTTTTCACCACCACTTCTTTCAAGTGACCATATCCATGCAGTTTCTTGACACTAACACTCTTCACACCAAGAATTTTCTGAGTGGAATAGACATTATGCTTGGAAAATTTGTTCATCTGAGATCTGTACCAAAGCTTACGCCTTTTGCCCCAATGCTTGATCCCCTTTGCAGCATCTTTGTCATACGCATGCTTGATGGTACTCCAAAGCGTAGGGACCATGTCTTCAATACCTACAATCTCATACTATTGATCAACTTAAACAGTAACCAACTTCTTCAGGCCATACCTACCGTTAGAATATTCAGCACAGAATCAAAAAATAATAGATACTGAAAAGTAAAAACCATGCATGAAGATTCATAATATAGCAAAATGAGCGTACACTTCATAGGAATTTATATAATAAGAAAAAAAACTAACCAGATGGGTTAGGGTAGTCATAACTAGGGGTGGCAATTTCTGACCCGACACGAAACCCGACCTGAAACCGATACGAAAATTAGCAGGTTTGGGTTGAGTCTAATATATTTTGGGTCAGGTTTGGGTCAACCTATCTGACCCATTTATTAAACAGGGTCAGGTTCGGGTTATGTGTAAACAGGTTAGGGTTGACATGGTTGACCCGATTATTTAAATGGGTCAGGTTCGGGTTGGGGTTTCCTGGTATTCTGACCCACCAACCCATCAACCCGAACCCGACCTGAATTGCCACCCCTAGTCGTAACCCCTGCAAGCAACATTCTTTCTCCTGCACTTCATCCCTCGATGGCGCTCTCGATGAGGGTGATGTAACCAACCATCTACACATACATTTATATATACAACATCGGTTATTCATATAATTGAAAATAATCCATATGGACTATGCTATTATATCAGATATGGCAAAATGCTATTAAAGGACTAACGTTGCCAACGTTCGTTGGCTAAATGGACTAACGTTGCCAGATTATATACTAACAGTATATAATGTGTTTCAAGTCAGAAAAAATTTGAAAGTACATAGGTTTTCGTGTTAATAAAATAGTAAATATTTCCAGTCGGTAAAATTTTAAAAGTACGTGGTTATTTTTTGGCTTTTACCCTATATTAATATCCAACATCTATACTATCTATAATGTATTTACCACCTAATTGAAAAAAGTGAATGTTGAAAATTAAGTTTCGATATATGAAACACACTATATGGAAACACACCATTAAGGGGAAAAAAGCTTGCAGGAAAAGCTAACATTCAAAAAATTTTGAAGATAGCTACAAAATCGGTATTAACTGATAAAATGGTTGGCATCCTTAAATAACGCTGAGAATATGGTTGGCATCCTTAAATAACTTAAGGGATAGTTTTCATAGTTCATTTTTCACCATTTGATTTTTGTGATTTGAGGATTCATTCATCTAACCCCACACATACAGACTCTCATCTCATTCAAAGAAAACACACGAACACACACATGTGTCTCATCTCTCGGTTCGAACAAGCACATTCTCATCCCTCACACTCGCATATTTTGGTCTCAACAAACCAAAACAACACCATTGATGCCGTAATCATCTCCTTCTGCCGCCGGTGACGTTGTCGGTGGTTGTGGTGATGAGTGGTGTGTGACTATGGTGATAGGTGTGATGTTTTGATCTGAATTAGTGATTGTCTTGTGAAGATGGTGATGGATATTTTGAGCCGGGTACCTTCACTTCGCCGTGACTTCTACCATGGTGAATAGTGAGTGATGTTGTGTGTTGGTGATCGCCATAGTGAATGATGTTGTCTGTGGGTGATTTTTGATAGATCTATTCGGATATGTTGATATCCATTCAGATCTGATGCTTTCTAAGGTCACTTTTTACTTTCTTTTATGTGTTGTGTTAATACAAATAATGTCTAAAAACGTTATTTATATTTTTCGACCTCTCAATGTTTCGATAATAACAAAAGGTAAAAACGTTTACGATAAAAATAAACGTTTACAAATTATTAATCGTAAAATTCCATTTCTAAGATCAGTAATCACTTAAGATATGAACAAACAAATTATTAAGCATGATTAGTGATCAAGAAAATATTTTTCTCCTAACCATTACATTTTTACAAAAGTATCTCACAAAAATAATTATACAAAATATTTTCTAATTAAAAAGAAAAGTTTTATTTAAAACTTAAATTTGAAATTCAAAATTTTCCCCCCAAAATGAAAGGTTCCATAACAGATACAACATTCCCCACAAAAAGACAAAAACAGGAGCGTAGTCTATTGGGCGGCCCTCTTATAGGTTCGGCGGCCCCCAAATATATTTGGGACCGCCGGGACCGCCTTCAGTGACCGTTGGGTTTTCCTGCCTATAAATACCGCTCCATTCCCAGTAGAAAATCAGATCTCTTTGCACGAATTTTTTAGATTACTTTCTCTCTCTAAAAATCTTCTTTCTCTCTCTAAATCTCTTGATCACTAACATTCTTAGATCTTGTTTCAAGTGATCTAATCTCTTTTTCTCATCTCTCCTCTCAATCAAGTGCAAGAGAAGAACATTCGTATTCACCAAGAAACGAATTGTTATTTAGTGATCTCTCCTCTCTTCTTCTAAGTATCAAATCTCTATTGTAATTATCTTGTGTAATTGTGTGATTCGGATTGTGTGTAAATCTGATAGTGTAGATCTTGTGAGTGTATAGTGTTTGTGAAGTGGTAGATTGGTTCTAGCTAAGATTAGGACTCGACATTTAGCTTAGTGTCGGAAAACAACGTAAGCGACGTGTAAACGGTTTTCTCCGCCTGAAGGGAGCTTGTTGACATAGTGAAATCTCGAGTAGGATACTCGGGGAGTGGAGTAGGGCGAAGAAGAGCTTCGTAGCCGAACCACTATAAATCTTGGTGTCTTGGTTTGATTGTTCCTTCTCTCATCTCTTTATATTGTTGTGATTGTTATTTAGTATTAGTTTAGATATTTACATTGTTGATTCATATTGTTGATTGGTTGAACATACAACTCGAATCTAAGTATTTTGAAAGCAAACTTTTAAAACGTAAAACGAACCTGTAAACTATTCAACCCCCCTTCTAGTTTCCACAATTGGTATCAGAAGCCAAGGTCACTCAAGATTTTTAAAATATATTGTATTTTAAAGCTTGGATCGATCTATGAATTCCGACAAATATCTAGAAGGGCAATCCATGCAAAGACAACCACTTTTTAAAAGTGAATGCATGTACTAAGATTGTTGATAACTGGTTTGAAGTAATACTAATAATTTGAATGCTTGATGATTATTTAGGCACGTGATGTTGGGGCAAAGTTCTCATATAATATGTTCAATTTACATATTTGAGGCATTTATGTGGTAATGTAGAAGCTATTCTATAATGGGTTATATATATTTAGGTTTCTTACATGGGTTATATATATTTAGGTTTCTTACAATTTTTTGTTGTATAAAGTTTTTGAAGATGCAATGGGTGATATGCTTTTAATATCATTGTTTGTTCAAGAAATAAGATCTTTGAATCTTAGGGTTTCTTGTAATAGGTCGTTGTAGTTAAAGCGGCAGTATTAGAATAACAATGCAACCATGTCAATAGGAGAATATTGCAACACTGCAACCATGCCATCAAAAAAATTATCCGCTGTCGAAATTTGATCAAAACAAGATACCGTTGCCGCTAGAGTAATCGTCTAGAAGAAAAAAAGTAGTGTAGAAAAAAGATGAATGTTTCAACTAATTGGTGTCATGTTTCATTTTCACTTTCACTAAATATTAAACATATGATCGAATCCCAAAATGCTCCAAAGAAAATCGATCCAACATAAACACCGACCTCAAAACAAACAATCAGACATTAACCGACAAATTAAAAACGATCAATCAAACAAACAAATTGGCTCAAATGATCTTCACCAACGACAATCAAATTCATGCAACAAATTTCATAATGCCAACAAAAGAAGATATCACATTTTTAAAAACTAACAAATACCTAATGATCGAACAAATTCCAAACGACCTAATAATAATCAAGTCTTCAAACTTTAAATATTAAATTCGGATTCTAATGACCTAGTTATTTAATAAGGATTACATTTCAACTTTAAACTTATTATCCAAGTATCAAACAAATTGAATTTAAACTTAAGGGTCATTTTCAATCAAGATATCGCACTTTTTTTGCATAAAAAGGCACCCAACTAATTTTTTTGGTTAATTTGAGTATTTTTTTTAAATATTTAACGATCATCCATTAAGTTTTAGTCCATGTAAAAAAAAGATGTTAATTTTATGTAATACGAGGAGCTCATAGCTTGTGCTGAAGAATAAGCTAAGCCTCCTTATTTAAGGTCACCACCACTTAAGCCTAGACCATTAAGAAATAATTTAGAAATGAAAGGTTTTATTCACTGATACTTATAGTGAATATGAAGAAGGGTTTGAGCATTATCTATTTGAACATTATGATAAAGAAGTGAACATGTCCGACTTAGGTGCTAAGATAGGTGTGCTAGATAAGAATGTAGGTGAGAAATGTGTAGTGGAGAATGTAAGTGTGGATAATGAGGGTGTTGTTAAAAAAGGTATAGATGAAGAAAATATTGCTAGATAGAAAAAACTTGATAAGTGGTAGGAGTATAATGAGTGCAAATCAGGAAAAGGGTGTAAGGATGAAAAGGTTGGCAAGGCCTAGAGGTAATGGTGTTGTTAATTAGAGACGTGTTGTCATCATGTGGAACGTTAATCAACTAATTTGAAACAGACAAGAAAATGAAATAATTATGTCTGGAATAAAAGTGATAGTGAACAATCTTTGAAGTCATTTTTGTTATAAAGTGAAGGAGCGTATGAGTTATTCAACTTAGGAAAAGAATGGCCTGACTTAAAATAGGTGGAGATGAGGCTGAACGGGAAGTTTAAAGTAAGTGAAAATAATCAAAATACTCCCTTTAAGGATCAAGGTTTTGAAACACCATTAAGGATGTTTGATATGGGTAATAGTGACACGGTCAAAGAGCATGGACAGGTTAATGGTGCCTTGATGATAGAATAAAAGAAAACGATTGTGATTTAAAAATGTAACCACCCCAAATTGGGTCGCAGTGGAATAAGGGTCTGGGGCGTGTTACTTCAATGATCAATCAACACAGATATATATAAACGCCAAAAGTCGTTTAAAACGATACATTGGATTTAAAAAGTATGTGTTACATAAGCCGAAGCTTCACTTGTTCACTTGCCTCAAAAATACAAGATTACTAGCCCATAACAGATATACAAATTGCAATGCGACAAAATCTTTAATGCATGTTATCCAAATCTCAAAACCACTAGTATTCTTGCCCTCGTGCTTATGACCATTGAAAAACATTGCTTTAAACCGTAATATAATGTTAAACTTAACCACTTTTGTCCACATTGTAAACAATGGCATGTTTCTTCACCCTAAAACTTATAAAACAAAATCATGTAAAACGTGAGGCTATGAACTCACCTCAGCAGTGAAGTGAATGAGTAATAATCGAGTAAGTGAAATAACGAGTCACGGACGAATCCGAAGGCAACCTAATCAAACATAGGTCGTATAAGTATTTGACTCTGATGAACTAATATCTATCATTCTATTAGCTCATCACATCTATTTGTAATTTAAATACTCGTTGTTCTAAAGTGAAAGCGTTTATAATGATCGTTTTAGTAAAACTAGATAACTTTCCCGTTTTTAATCCCGTTTCTCGCGTTTTTACTGTCCCGGTCTTCGTTATTAGATGATTATATAAAAAATATTACATTTTTATTTTTATAAACCTTTGATGAACAGTACTTATGTTCATGACGTTTTATAAATTTACTTTTATAATTTAATTATCGTAAAACCCGTAAATGCCTAACAAACTTATTCGTTTTATTCATGATTTTAGCGATTCCTTCTGCACGCTTCATTTTCAAATTATCACATTTTTATAATCGTGGTGGTGTGCTGATGAACAGTAATTTTACTGTTCATAGTTATAAAATTAACTTTTATAAACTTTAATTATCTTAAACGTCGTATTTTTATTCGTTTTAGCTCCTTTTTAGTAATTCTTATTAGCACGTTCTGTAATTGAAAGTTCTATTTATTTATGAGGATTACAAAAATAATTGTTTCTGTCTGATAGAAACTTTATAACAAATAGTTTTATAAAAGTAATTTTATACATTTTACAGTATATAAACTGCGTAATCATAATTTTCGTTTTTAATTGAAAAATTCGTGTCTTATTGTTTGGATCCTAAATAAATATGTGTGATTTAATAAAAATATACCAACCCTTCTGTTTGTAGTATTTTTTTAACAAGTTTTTATAAATATTCTTTATAACTCCGGTTATTATCGTAAAACTGGTAAACCTACATATCTTTTTCGTTCTAAATCGGTTTTTCGAGATTTCTTCCTTTTTGAATCTTCATGGAGTAGTTCTGTTTATAAAATATAAAATCCATGCCTAAAAATTCATGCCAAAACAGCCCCTAAATATCTTTTTGAGTTTATTTGTATAACTTTGTTTTTATATATTTTTTATTTAGCATGTATTCTTGTGTTTTGGAGTACGACATAATTTGCAGACGAGCCTCGTATCCCTGGTTGCTTCTATCACCGTGAACAATTAATGTTTCATTTCCCCAGGGGATACGAACGATCTTCTTGGCACACACAATGATTGCTTGGTACTTTACCAACCAATCCATACCAATTATACGTTCAAAAAATACAAGTTCTATGGGCATTAAGTCTATGTTGAATGGGTGGTTCAGGATATTTAATGTACAACCCCTAAGGATAGTGTTCAACCCAATTATTCTCCCGTCGGCTAGTTCAACGTCATAATAGTGATCTAATGCAGTTGGAGTAATAGCAATTTGGGAGCTAAATGCAGTAGATACAAAACTTCTATCGGCACCAGTATCGAATAAGATAGAAGCATAGCGGTTGTTTAGAAGGAACGTACCCGTCCCCCCCACAATCATTGGCGTCTGGGTTTGTTCTTGCATTCCCTACGCATAGGACCTTGGTGGTGCATGCCACCTCTACTTGGTTACCACAGTGTTTCGTTGTTCTTCAGCTTGGACATTCCCTCTTGAAAGTGTCCTTGGGCTTTCACACTCAAAACAAGTTGGCTTCCTGACCCGACCACTAGCGGCCCCTCTGATGGTTTGCATAGTTAGCATTTGTGTACTTCTACAGTCCGAGCAAAAATGGCCAACTTTGTTCTGCATTAGTGAATTTAAGGAGCACAGGACATCGGTGGTGTAATTGCATTTTGAGCATAGGGGTTTGGATCCCCCATATTGTTTCTTCTCAACAGTCCCTGCAGCATAAGCCCTGCCGGTGTTCTGCCTCTTGTTTTGGTGGTGTTGTTGTGGTTGTTGGTTATTATCTGGCTTTCTCTTGTTCTCTGTCTGACGGTCAGCAAAAGTGCGGATTCTCTTATCCATCACTTCAATTGCCATTTCAGTTGCCTCTTGCATTGTCTTAGGCTTGGATGCTATACACTTCCGCTAGTTCATGTCGGGTAAGCCACCGATCATATTTCTTAATCTTGTCAGATTCTTCAGAAATATCTACACACAGCAGTGCCAGTTCCTGAAAAATGTTGGTTGTACCTTTACATCAGTACCCTTCATTCTTCAAATTCTACAGTTGACTTGAGTTTCTTAATCTTGGTCCTTGGGCAGTACTTGTTAGTTATTTTCTTCTTCAGTTCAGTCCAGGTCATTGCATAAGCAATGTCATTACCAACAGTCCTAACGTGGGAGTTCCACCACGTTAGAGCATTTCCCAGAAGAGTACAAGTGGAGAACTTGATTTGGTTTTCCACAGAACAGTTGCTTATGCGAAACACAGTTTCCTTTTCTAATCCATTGAAGTCATTTGACAATCCTTCCGTGCCTTTGGAAATTTAGAGGTTCGGCACTTCATGAAGTCTGGGAAGTGCATCACCAAGTGGTTCGCTCGTTCTCCCTAGCACCTGTCTGAATTGTGGCGGGGGGGGGTTGTGACACCATTCGTGTTTGCATCACGTGCTGCCAAAGCGGCAGTAACGCCTTGGTTAATCATTGCCTGAAGCTGGGCATTAGTGACAGATGTGGTGTTGGTTGTTTCTGGGGCTATGTTTGACCTCGTGGCTCTTTTTGGTGGCCATTTTCTTTCAATCACAGCAAATATATACCCGTTAGATTTCTTAAATTCATATTATGACATGACAATGCACAAATAAGTAAAGTGAGATCACATCACACAGTAAAATTATAAAATGAATTGTAATCAACAAAGATATAACCAAATTGAATTCATTCATAAACAAATGCGATTCAGGACATGACATAATACACCATTCCATATATTAATTGGAAAACATACTGATTGGTTCTAATACTTAGTAGGCTATATACAAAATGACTATCCATAACATGATCTAATCTATGAACTGCAACCAGCCTCCTTTGGCAGCTCTGGCTGTGCAGGACCTCCAGCGGGTCCCTACTGTCCCTGCAGTGCGGTAACTTGTCCTTGTAGTGCTGTCACCTGTCCCTGTAATGTGGTCACATGTCCCTGTAATGACTGCATCACTGTTAATGTCTGTATAAGCTACTGCTGTCAGGTATGATCAGCTGTCCTCAACTCTCTCATCTCTGCAGGTCTCCTATGGTCTGCCTTCAGCATCTCTGAAGTCACAGCATGTCTCCTGCGATCAGCAGCATGCAACTCTCTAATCTCTAACATCTGACCCAGTACGGTAGTGCATAGTGACATAACCTCTCTGTGGGCAAGATCACTAGCATCCATCGATCGCCTCCAAGCCTCTCGGGATAATCTAGCCTCTATCTCTATCAGATGACGTGTATATGCATGTGCTCGTCTGTCTTTAAACAACATATTGAGTCGACCAGCCAATAGTTGTCTCTGACTCTGCTCATCGTCTAACCTTGTATAAATCTCATCGGTGTCTTGCCTAACCCTAGTCTCAAATGCTGTCATATGTCGACCCAACTCCGTGTCAGTACTAACCGGTGCCCCCTGCAGGGTCTCAACTATCTCATCCTACGAGTCGGTGATCCTATATCCAACATCTCTCTTCGGATCACGCCTGATCTCCCTATCCATAGTGGCAACAAAGCCGTAGTCTGCCCTAAGACCTCCAGCCGGTCTAGCAGCAGCAGATGAGCTCTCTCTTACCTCGTATCTAGGACCAAGAGTGATACATAACCTCTTCCGAGGTGGTAAAGTAACCTTGGGTCTGTCCTCCCTACGACTAGCAGAGGGTAGTAGCAATGGTGGTGATGAAGTAGAAACTAATATAGGCAAGGGTGGTGGTATCCCTGATGATGGTGCATCTGATCTGGTGGGGGAGAGTATGAAGAATGGTGGTAATGGTAGAGAATGGGAAGTAGATGCGGCCTCAGCTCTCAGTCAGATCATAGCAGCTTGATAGCCCAATGAACGAATAGGACTAGGAGGTGGTGCTGGAGATAACACATGTGAGGGTGGTGATAGTGGTAGTGATGGAGATGGTATCGGGGGTAGTGGCAGAAAAGGAATCTGTGGTAATGGTGATGACCATGATGTGAGTGGTGATGCTGGTGGAGTAGATATAGCTAGCAGTCTGGCAACCTCAGGATCAGACCAAGCTGGTACATGTACTAGAGCTGGAATAGAAATCCTAGCTGTCACATGATATGCAGGGTGTGGTGGTGGCGTGGCCTGATAAGTATAGAATACACATATCCGTTTGTACCTAAAAATAACCCAATTAAACCCAAAAATGGCAAAAAATATGCTTGTATTTGTGTTTTGTGTGTGCAGGTACGGATAAGTCAAAAATCACAAGAAAACAGTCAAAAACGAGCAAGCACGGACACGAGAATCTGAAGAGTACAAAAAGAAGCCAAAGGATCAAAGCCAAAGCCAGAAATGTCAAGCCTCAGTCAAAGATAGTCAATCATGGTCAATAAACGTCAACAAAGTCCAAAAATATCCCCTCTCCTCTTAATGGGCTTTAAAACCAATTGGGGCCATACCCGGTTCAATCTCCCCTCGCAAGACCCCAACCCTCCCTCTCTACCCTCTGCCCCCACCCCCCACTTCCTTTTATAACAACCATAAGGCTTAATTTTGTAATTTTCTAGAATTTATTTTATAACTAGACAAAAGAACACAAGGACCAATTGTGTAAATTCCAAACCTTATAACAGTTGTATAATGTCAAAAAAAGGGCGCGATCCTTTTTATATTGCCATCCTTACATCCATTGTTTTTACCTTGGGTCAAAATCAAAGGCTTTTGGAATTGATGGGCAAGGAAGTCAATTCAAGAGCTCGTAAATACAATGGCAGGGTTATTAGGTCAAAATCAAAGATTTCTTAGTTCTCTCAAGTCTAAAGACACGGATCAATGGATAAAGCACAATGAATGTGGGTTTTTGTGCTAAAAACACTCACAAAAAGAAGCACAATTGCATCCAAAAGAGAATGGACCAGCTTGGGCAATCCAAAGAGTGCCACAATTTGATCAAAACGGCATATAAATTATTTGCAATGATTAGAAGATCAAGGGGTATGGATTAAAGGATTGGCGGAGCAAGGCAAGAGGGTCTGGAAGCTTCAAAAACACCTATAAATTGGCCTCACTTCTCACTCCACCCTATGGAGGTTCTTTAGTAATTTTTAAGACTAGCTTAAATTGTATTTTTTCTTAAGTGTAATTTTTTTTTAAGTATCGTAATCACTATTTTATTAATGAAATTTAGTTTAATTCATTTCATAAGCTCTTTTTCTTGTTATTCAAAAGTTCTTTAATAAGCCAAGTTGTTCAATAAGCTAATAACTCTTAATATGCTCTTTTCAGGTCTATAAGCTGAAATAGTGCTTAATCAATTTCAGATTTAATCCTTCCTAAACCTTAATTAGTTTAACTTACTATTTTGTGCATCGGACAATTAGGATCTTTATTTGGATATAAGCTTTTTGAAGGGATCTTCTTACTTGGAAGAGATCCCATAGGACTTATTACCCTAGCTTATTAATAAGGCTAGGGATGGCTTGTCAGCAGCCCTTTGGGATACCTTTTTATTTAGCTAAAGGTTCAAGTAAGTTTTCATTTACTTTTCATAATTTCATGTTTAGCTTAATTTTAGCTTAATAGTGTAGATCTGCTTATTAGTTTATTAAAGTTGCTTATTTGTGCTTATTTGTGTTTAGTATTAGCTTAATAATCCTAGATGTTCATCTGTTTTTAACTTTCTTAGTTTGAATCATAGATTTTCATATAATTGTCTTAAAAACCTCTAAAAAACCAAAAATATAGTAAAATAGCTTAAGTCTTAGATTATTGCTTATCTAGTTATTAAGTCATGCTTATTAAAGTAGTTTTAATCTATTAATTGTCTGGTATTAAGCAATTGTTTAAATAGATTTCAAATTCAGTAGCTTAATCATAACTGTCATAGTAGTAAAGGGGTGTTTGGCTTAAGTGTGTTTGACCTTTAAAAGTCAACATTACTTGTGCAATTTGCTTGAGTCAGCTGAGTTTTCATTTAAGATTAGTTTTCATTTAGTTTTTATAAGTTAGGGTTCAAAATTTCAAAAGATATGGCTTATTATCTTTGTTTTTACACCAGGGCATTTTGTCTTAGACTTTTGGCTGTGGAAATTTTGATCTAAGCCCTCTAAGGCTTAGATCTTACTCGCACTTTGTTTAAACACTATAGTAGAGTGTGTTTAAGTGCAGGATTTACCTTAGGAAGCCTGCACTTTTGAGTTGCACTTGTGCATAGTGTACCAGTACTAACTACAAGTTAGTACTGCTGTCACTTTTGGCTTAATTTTTAGTTAAGTAAGAATAGGATTTAGGATCTTAGATTTAAGTAGGGCTAAGATTAGATATAGCTTAATATAGAATAAGTTTTAGATTACATTTTCTAGCTTATTCTCCTAGCTTATTTTGCTGTCAAAAGTCCTTAAAAAGTTAAAAAGCCAAAAACAGTACTTAGGAATTTTAGGATTTAGATTGGTTAATTTAGCTTATGATTCTAGATTTTTCAGTTTATATAGATAGATTATAAGTAGTTTGATAAGTCCTTAAAGATTTAGAGTCTAGCTTAGCTTTTTAAAGTTTTTAGCTTATTTGGTTTTTATGCTAAATGCCTTATTTTCTGAGTTTGCTTGTTTCCTCCTCATTTTCAGTAGTCTAAAAGTACTTTAAGCTCTATTATCTTTTCAATTTTAGGTTAAGCACATCATAAGCTCTTTAGAACTTCTTTCCTTTTACATTTTGATCTAGTGTTGAGTTTTTTATAGCTTATTTTCTAAAACCAAGGGATAAACCCTCCTTTCTGAGGTCAGTTCAAAAATAAGCTCTCATTGAGCTTATTTGTTATTTTCAGCCCAAGTAGCTTTCATTAATTTTGTTCCTACTAGCTTCCTTTACAACTTTGCTCTTTTAAGTTTTTAGTGATAAGCACTTTTAGAATTTGAGCTTAAAATTGGACTTAGTTTGTTGTCGGGGTAAGTTCTCAGGGACCATTCCTGTAATTTTTCTGTTTTAGTTGTTTTCCAGTTAATCCTTGCCCGTTAAATGTTTTAGCCCGTTAGTCCTTAAGTCTTTTTCACAGTTAGTCCCTAAGTTAGTTAATTAATTAGTTTTATTTAGTCTTAATTAATAATTAGGGTTTAGTCTTAATTAGTTTAATTAAACCTTTATAAAAAGATAAAAATTAGTTTTTTTTTTTTTTTTTTATAAAATTTCTGCACATTTTCTTTATTTAGTATAATTTTTATAAAATTTTTAGGACTTTATTTTTAATAGTTTATTATTTTTATTATCTTTAATTAGTTTAATTCTTAGAAAAATTATATCTTTTAATCTAAAAAAAATGTTTTTCTTTTTCTTCTAAAACTTTCTTTTGTCCTATCTTAGGTTTATAATTTTAGTTTACATTTTTAGGGATTAAAATTAGTATACTTGTTTATTTGTCGTGTTTTATTTGTTTCCCGTATTTGTTTAATTATTTAAATTACTTTTATTTAGTAGATATAGATTATCAAAAATATCTTTGCTTAATTCAAATCAGAATCCAAGCTTAAACGAGGTTTCAATTTCACTAGTCGTTGGGGAAACGACCCGGGTGATCATACTTACCCGGTGTAATATACGTATTATATATTATTATATATATTTTTGAGAGTGAATTTTATCAAGGGTAACTTGATAATTTTCTTAATTACTCTTTAAAAAGTATTATATTTAATATATTTTAGGTATAATAAACTGCAATCACTTAGTTTCCTCATTATCATCCCCAGCATTATCATCTCTGTCAAAATGTTCACTGACCACATCTGCTTCCCACTCAAGA
>BQNB010092719.1:0-26545 GCA_026074375.1 Tanacetum coccineum
ATCTTCTGACTCCCGACGACATTCGTCGACTTCTTGAATTGGAACGTGTCGTGGTTGATCGCACCATCAAAAGCCAAACGGTATCTCTTAATCCAAATCAAATTCTCACCAAAGAACTACGCACCGACATGAAGCAATGGGAAGAACTCATTAGAGAGAATGTGTTCGGACTAGGAGGACATCGGGACCGTCTTCCCGCCTATCTTGCTCACATGTTGTATTGTGTTGTTGCCGAAGAACAAAACAATCTTGCTTATTTCTTCGTTAAAAGAATCGAATGTGCGAGAGCTACTCCAACCGTAAATCTTCCGTATGACATGTTTCTAACTCGTCTTTATCGACACGTCATGGAAATGTATCCTCATCTTGACAATGGCATCTATGACATTGTTGAGCGAGTCATGCGTCCTCTTGCCTTAAAAGAAACTCGATGACCTCGAAGTGATCGTGGCAAGGCACGTCACTCCGTCTCCTCTTCATCCTCTCATCATCAAGGCACGTCATCTCATCAACATGATGATGATGATGATGTCGAAACTTCTCGAGCAAGTACTCCATCTCCTACCACTTATCTTAACTCTCTCAATCCACTCAACTACCAAAACTACCATATGCCTTTCGCTTCCGAACAAACCGATGAAACTCTATTTGAACGACAAACCACCTTGCTCAACCAAACGCAACAAATGCATAAGGAGATACACGGAGGATTCAAGTCATTTAGAAAGGTACTAAAAGGAGTGTTTAGCAAGAAGAAGAAGTGAAGACATAGAAGTGAAGTAAGCTAGATGTCTAAATGAAGTTTAAGACAATTTTTAACTTGATTATGTGTATGTTCTTAACAACATGTGTGGTGATTATCTGATGTATTCGGAAAGACTTATGTGTTGGTTATCTTTTGGTACTTGTTTGCTATTATGACTTAAACCTTTGGTTATTTTATTTAATCAACTACTTATGCTACTTTGGTTTCATGACTTGATATGTTTATTACATGCTATATGATTAAATGTGCTCATACAACTCAATAAGGCTTGCTGCAAATAAACCATCAAAACAAAAATACCCTCACAAAAATTCTAAGAAAAATCATTTTCTGTGAAAAATGTAAGCCAACAGAGGGCGGCCCCCTTAATTCATAACGGGCGGCCCCCTTATCTTTAAAGGGACTGCCCCCTATTTAAGGGGACCGCCCTAGTATTTCACTGGTAAAACAGTATTTTTCCTGCTTTTTGACCCTCTTTTACCTAGTCTCAGCTATATTTGCCCAGAATACTCGAACACAATTTGGAATAACTTAAACTAGTTCAAACTCATTTCATTTTCAAACCATTTCCTTTCTATAAATCCCCTCCGAATGATCATCTCCAATACACGATCCTCTTCATCATTCATCAACCATTATCAACATCCATGGCATCCACTAAAGCCTCCATTTCCAAAGCCTCCAAGAGACCAAAAATCAACATCATTCCACCAAAATAATTGTTTGTGGATTTAACCCATGATGACACAAAAACTCTATCACCCACACTTCAACTATCATCACCTAGTGCTCCTAATGCACCCTCCAAAACACCATCAACCAAAGATACTTCCTCATCCTCAATTGACTACATACCCAAATCACCAACCTCATCAACATCACTTTCACCTAATGGTTACTTGAACCCACCAACATCTCCACCTCCAAGAGTTTCTCCACCACCTCCAACTCAAGAAAATGCATCAATGGACATCACTCTCACCCTTTCACTAATTACCCCACTTGATGTCCAATTTGATACTCCATCACCTTCACCACCTATTGTTGGTCATCCCATTCCTTGGAACCTTCTTGAGGCACATGGAGATTCATGCTTGTGTTGCATTCACAATCGTACTCTCATATTTGGATTGAGAGATGAACTTCAATATATGTTTTCATATATTGAACACATGCTCTCACAACCACCCACAATCATCATTCCACCACCTCCACCATCTTCACCAAACTAAACATACTCTATGTTTGGTTTCTCAAATAATTGTCCATCCATCATTTTGCAAGCAAGTCCTATAGAGCTCTACTAGTTATAGGACTCTTTGTAGTTTAAAATTTTCATGTATGTTAGCATGTTATTTATTTTCCTTATGTATGCATGAGTGTGGTTTACACACTATTTTACTTCAATGGATGATTATTGTTGGTTGCATTACTAGTATGCCATATTTTTCCTTCTTGCTACATGATTAGAAATATTTGTATTGTTCTAACTCGTTTTTGTAGCCAAGAAACCATAGCTCGATTCCTTGGTGCCCTCGAACGAGGAGGAGCACACATCAAGGGGGAGCATTTATTCCATCGATTTTACTACCAACTCTCGACGATGCCTTTTTGATTCTACAAAAAGGGGGAGAAATTACATAAAACTCATTAAATACTTGTTTAAAAATAATTTTACATTTAATGAGTTTAAATTTTGTAATCATCAAAAAGGGGGAGATTGTTGATAAAATATAATGCCTAAAAACATTACTAATATTTTTCACATCTTTACGTTTTGATAACACAAAATATAAAAAACGTTCAATGTAAAATTAAACGTAAACAAGTAATTAGTAGTAAATCCTCATTTCAACAATTACATCACTTCAAGGTATGAATAAATAAATGCTTAATGCATTTTATAATCAAATGAAATTTTTATCCAACCTCACACTTTTATAAAATGTTGTAAACATTTTTATAAACTTACAAAACATTTTCTACAATTAAAAGAAATGTTTTATTCAAAATAAACATTTTAGAATTCAAATTTTCAGACCTAAAACGGCTAGAAAAGTTTCAGAAAATTCCTCCTACACAAAAGACAAACTGGGGATCCCCTAGTCTAGGGCGGTCCCCTTAAATACACGGGCGCCCCCCTTAATTTTAAGTCGACCGACCACCTATTTAAAGGGACCGCCCCTAGGTAGACGCTCCCCCAGTTTCTCCTATAAATACTGGATTTTCCCCACTATTTTCTCATATTTTACACTCATTCTTTCTGCTCTAAAACAGCCCACACATCTCACTAAATTTTTTGATCATTTAATCATAAAGTTTTGTTTCCAAGTGATCCAAGCTTAATCCCTCAAGTGCAAGAGAAGAATACTTTCATTATCAAGTGAAGAAATATTACACCTTAATTTGCATAGCAATTTTGTTGCACTCATATCACATATTTGTAAATCAATTATATATCTTGTAGTTGTGTGTAGTAGCTAGATCTTGGCAACCTTTGTAAGTATAGTTAGATTGTGGTGATCTTACCAAGCAGTGTTAGATAGTTTTGATATAAGTAGTGTGGTGAAGTGAAGTTGTGAAGAAGTCGTGAAGTTGTGAAGAAGTCGTGAAGTTGTGAAGTCGTGAACAAGTCGTGAAGTTGTGTTGTGGTAGATTAGTTCTAGCTAAGATTAGAACTCGATATTTAGCTTTATGTCATAAATCGGTGTAAGAAACGTTGTGTACGATTTTCTCCGCCATAAGGGAGTTTGTTGACATAGTGAAGATAACTCTCGAGTTTGGTGCTCGGGGAGTGGAGTAGGGCGTAGAGGTGCTTTGTTACCGAACCACTATAAATCAATTGTTCTTACTCTTATCTCTTGTCTTACATTACTTTCTCATATCATTATATTGATTGTTTAGATAAGTATATTGTTCATAATTGTGCAAGTATTGAATTCACATAAAATCGAATCTAAAATTTTACAAACACCTTAAAACCTTAAATTAAAAAGCGGTAAACTATTCAACACCCTTTCTAGTTTTCCACACTTATACTGCTGTCCAAGTTGCTCAGTCATTTATGAACAATGTGTATAAGATACATGGGCTACCCAAGACCATAGTGAGTGACAGAGACAAGGTGTTTACAAGTGTGTTTTGGAAGTCCTTGTTTCAGATGCTAAAAGTGGAGTTAAAGATGTCGAGTGCCTACCATCCCTAAACAGATGGCCAAAAAGAATTTGTTAATAAGTATGTTGAGTGCTATTTGAGGTGTATGACAGGAGAGAAGCCTAAGGATTGGGCTAAATGGTTGCCCATGGCTGAATTTTGGTATAACACTAAATTTCATAGTTCCACTAAGACTACTCCTTATGAAATTGTGTATGGCCAAACACCCCCTCAGTATGTGACTTATGAGGCTGGGGAGTGTAGAGTAGAAGAAGTGGACAGGACTTTGGTGGCCAGGGAACAAGTAATTCAATTACTTCACTTTCATTTGAAAAGAGCTCAAAACAGGATGAAATCTATGGCTGATAAGCAAAGGTCTGATAGGGAATTTAAAGAAGGTGACTGGGTATATTTGAAGCTTCAACCTTATAGACAAATAACAGTCAGACAAAGTGCTCAACACAAGCTATCTGCTAAGCACTATGGTCCCTTCAGAGTGTTACAAAGGATTGGAAAGGTGGCTTACAAGCTTGAGTTACCAAATACTGCACAAGTTCATAATGTTTTTCATGTTTCACAGCTCAAAAAGTGCAAAAAAGAAGTTAATACTATGGGTATTTTCCCTCATTGCAGAGATGATGGGTTGATTACTGTTGCTCCTATGGGATAGAAGATAAATGAAAAAAAGAACAAAGTTGTGGTGTATGTGCTAATACAGTCGACTAATTGGGCAAAGAAAGATGCCACGTGGGAATCTTATGAAGACATTCAAGAGATGTTCCCTGAATTTGTTATATATCCTTGAGGACAAGGATTTTGTAAAGAGGAAGGCAATGTTAGTTGTTCAAATTCATATCCAACGGCTAGGACACATGGCAGCCAACCAGAGGCCCTTTTCATGCAAGTTTGACCAGTCAACAACCCATAACCGTTTTTTCCACCCTTTTTGTCTATAAATACCTGTCTATAAGAGCTGTGGTGTATGTGCTAATACAGTCGACTAATTGTGCAAAGGAAGGTGCCACATGGGAATCTTATGAAGACATTCAAGAGATGTTCCCTCAATTTGTTGACAAGGATTTTGTGAAGAGGAAGGCAATGTTAGTTGTTCAAATTCATATCCAACGGCCAGAACACGTGGCAGCTAAGCAGAGGCCCTTTTCATGCAAGTTTGACCAGTCAACAACCCATAACCGTTTTTTCCGCCCTTTTTGTCTATAAATACCCGTTAGCTCTCATTAGTTCATTTCAGCTAAAAACTTGTAATCTTTCCCTCTCAATTCTTTCTGTAACGTTCCACTACAATCATTCAATAACAAATCCATTTCATAACACTGTTTGGAGTCATGTTCTTGATCTTTGATTCCTGATAGTGTTTTGATTCATTTCATTTCTATCCTTTGATACTATATGTACATTAAACCTTTTATTCATAGTAAGTTTCCTAATTGTTAGCGGTGCGTCGAAAATATTTTTCAATCATGTCGCTATGTGAATTATAAAGTAAAAGATTTTTCAATCATTGTTTATGGGTCTTGCCGGATATGGCCGGGGGTTATGGTCGGTTAAGACCGGGTCTGGCCGGGTCTTGGCTGGTTATGGCTGGTTATGGCCGGTTATGGCCGGTTATGGCCGGTTATGACCGGGTCTGGCCGGGTCTCGGGAGGTTATGACCAGGTCTGGCCGGTTTTGACCGGTTATGGCAGGGTATTGGCCGGATATGGCCGGGTCTTGGCTGGAATAGCCGGATCTGCTAGATATGCTTTTACCTCGCTGATCATTTTAAGTGCAAAACGAGTGGAAGGAACATTTAAAGTTCCCAGACCAAATGTTTCCTCTATATATTATGGCATCTATAGACGAAGATGTGGAAAAATCTTCACTCGCTGATCAAGATGACTTTGGAAGTGGTGTATCGAGCAGTGGACAAAATATAAGCAGAAAGTACCGTGATTCAAGTGGATGCAAAACGTTTGATTCAGGTGATAGGTGTTAGTTAGTTACTGTTAGTCATCGGTTTAGTTACTTCAAGCAAACATATGAATGTAATGTAATCTGTACAGTTCAATCTAATTGTGATGTTTTTCAATTTTTATAGTCAAACCACTGAAGAACGATCCGCTAGATATGCTTCTACGTCACTTTCTGAGGTAACATGGCTGTTTGAGATAATGTCGTTGATCTTGTTCACATGATCAAACTTTTGTATCTGAAGTTGTATATTGCGTATGAATGTTTTATCAGACTTGCGTCCATACCTAATACTGATTTTGTACTCGGATGTTTCAGCCTGGTACCCCTTCATCTAGAAGTTCCAGAAGTTGTGATCATCAGCGTTCTAGGCGCGATTCACCAGAATATGATAGGCGTGAAGGTTGGGCGGTCTCAAGGAAATATAGTGATGATAGGGATCGTCAAGACCGTTCAGAACCGTCACCTCGTCATGGAAGATATGAAAGTTTTGGTGGCTATACTGGTGTTTGGAATAATGGTTTAAACAGATGGCTATGTATCTTGGCTTTGAAAACCTTTGCTTCAAAAGCTTCTCTCTCTTCTGATACAGTATTGTATTGTAGATCAGAATCATCTTCGGCTAGTAGAGATCATAAGGATAGTGGAAAATTCATCAAAATACCTCGGTTGTTTTTTCAATGTTTATAATACAAAGAAGTTTTGGGGAATGATAAAGAACATGGTATATATGGATAAAAGGCTTGCTTAGCGGAAAATGTCATGAAACTGTTTGCTAGAATAATCTTCCTCGAATGAGTAGCAGATGTTGACCTTGAAGCGTTGGTCCAAATGGGTTCTGAGAGCAGAAAACATGTTCCATTGTTGTAATATTCCCAAGAAAGGTGGGTACCTTGGAAAGCTGTTAGTGATAGAGAAGGACACTGTAGGAAGCTAAGGTTCCTACTGAGGAGGTACAACAAGCCTTCTAAGCCATGTGAACCCAGCCGTAAAGCAGTCACTCGTTTGTGCCGCTTTCCACATGATACACCACTCCAGTCACATAAATGAAAGGAATGGTTCCACGAGGTTATAACTTTGTATGAATCTTGGGTGATTTTTGACTTAAAGGTCAACAAGAAAGTCTCATTTCTGCCGCTTGGATGCTCAGTGACTTTGGTGGCGGAAAGTAAGACATGTTATCGCAGAGACGGGGCGAGACGAGAGGAAATCGAATTAATTGAGAACTTGACACACTTCTTTTGTTCTGAATTCTACAACCTTTATGGATGCAACTGTGACATTCAATCATGCATTGTTGGTACAGAACTAATATAATAGAAGCATTATTTAACGGTAAAAATGTTTATAAATGGTGGGTTTTGTCGGAGGGTTCGACCATGGAACACTACTCTGCTGGCCATTGTTATTCAGCAGTGGTTCTTGTCTGGCGGCGGTTGTTGTTCTCTCAGGTAACGATGTCTCTGCGGTTTCCCATTTTTTTGCTTTAATGAATTTGCCGGAGAAGGCGGTTGTTAGCTTATCTGCTTATAATTTTTGAGCTTAATGTTTCCGCCTTATTTTGAAACTTAAGTGTATTATGACGAAAACACGAGTTAAAACTAATGATTTGGAGATTAAAGTAGGAGTACAAAGTTGCTAACAAACTCACTCTGGTCTTTTCAGTATTATTGAAGTATGGGTTCCAACCAATGCTCATAGCCATCTTGTAGGAACAGTGGGTTGATAATTACAGCAAACAATCGCATCATATAATAAAGAGTTAATTTCATAAATGGTCCTTGTGGTCGTCCATATTTAACGAAAATGGTCCCTAATTTTATTTTTTTTAACGGATCCTCTCCCTATGGTTGTGACCCATAACGGGTTAGGTCACTTGGGGAGAGGATCCATAACGCGTTTGGTCCCCATGACCCATAACGGATTTGGTCCCTATAGGACCAAACCCGTTATGTTTCACAACCATGGGGAGAGGTTTCGTTAAAAAAAAGTTGAGGGACCATTTTTGTTAAATCCGAACAACCACAGGGAGCATTTATGAAATTAACTCTATAATAAACATATACTAGCAATGCTCATAGCCATCTTGCAGAAACGGTGGGTTGATAATTTAGCCCAACCAAAATATACTCCCGCTGGATGTCTGCTACACTCGCCTATGACTTGTTGACGATTATCAAGAGCTGAGCTTTGACCAATCAAGGCTGGGGTTTGTACAACTCGCCTGCTAAACCCACTAAGGTTGAATGCAGCCTTCGCTATCTCGTTCCATTTATTGTTCAATGAAACACTCATATATCCACCCAAGTCATCCACAAACTTGTATAAACCCAACAAATCTACTTTTATCACCCCGATAACGGGTGGTAAATCTCCTAGCACATCCTGTCCTAAATATCCCAAGTAAAACCATTCTAGCATCTCCATGAATTTCTTTCCCAACACTTCCCAATTCTTATACACCAACTTATCTATCTTAATTAAATCCAAGAAAGATATAAACCTAGGGAAAGTGTTTACCTTCATAGCGTAAAGCGTTCCATTCATGCTCAAGTAATCATCGTCTATGTAATCTTGATCCTTTTCTTTGTCCATCTTGAGTTCTTCTATCCCTTTGATCAATGAACATTCTTCACCCGCATCGATTGATTGAAAGTATTCATCAAGAAATTGGTTATGCTTTGCAATCATACTTTCTGAATTTTCATATATCATTTCACTATCCCCTTGAGCATCCACCGTCCTTTCTTCATCATCAAACATGTATCTTAGGCCGCATTTGTTGCGCTCATAAGACACAACATACCCCTGATTTTCCAATTGATCCATACTCAATACATTCAAAGTGATTTCCGGCGTATAGTACACATTTGGTATTACCAAGGTTCCATCCTTTGTTTCCACACTTGCTTCACCGACTCCATAAGAAAATATAAACTTTCTTTCATCTTCTTCTATGTCTAACATCCTGAAGTTGTCCTTCAATCTTTTGAATAACGATTTTGTTGGTGACATATGCCTCTTGTACGCACTACCCACATACCAAATCTTGTCCCAATTTTGTTCATCCGATCCTTCCACCATGTAATCCGTCTTTACATGTACCCTTTCGGGGTACTTGAGCCTTTCATCATAAAGTGGTCTCGCTGTTTTGTAGACATCTTCACCCCTATTCTTATTCCTTTTGTTGGGGCACTTCCAAAGCACGTGTCCCCGTTTCTTACAAATAAAACATCTTGCCCTCTTTTCTTTCCTTGTGGCGGTTCTTGCATTCTTCCTCTTGAACGCTGCGCATACGCTTGAGGAATTAAATGCTTCACTCTCTTTCAATTTTCCTTTTAACATGGTTTTCCCTTCATGGGATAATTTCTTCCTTTGACTGCTTTTGGGCACGATGTATGTGGTTCCATTCTTGAGTGAATACCGCATCTCATAATCTTCTAAACGATTTCGGATTGGTTTCTCCCAAGGTTTGAACCGTTGGCTCTGATACCACTGTAGTGACCTTTGAATCACAGGTTTTGGATTAAGCCAATCCTTTGACAATATGCAATTATAACTAGCCATTTGTGTGTGGGGGGTGTTTGGGAAGCAGTTTAATAGAGAAACAATTGTTGCAAACAATCTGTATTGATAATGAGTGATGATGATTTTTTTTACAACGACTCTAAACAACTATATATACACAGTGAATCGACACGACCCTTTTCTAACCAATGTGTCGATTCCTAATATAACTGATAATAACTGTCTATACTAAATGGGCTGTTTGGGTATGAGTTTAACCCAACCCATTACACACAGCCTTTTTTCAAATTTCGACCCATAACAAATAACTAAAGCAAACTAAAGTATTTTAACATACAAGACATTAACTAGTCTACATATGTAGTCATTGGATAGTAGATACCATAAGGATAGTATCCTGACATAGAATGCTTCTCTGCTACTATGATTGGATAAAAATAATGGAAAGATGACAGATTGCAAATTGTCATGAAGGAAATATTTGTAGTATTAATGGATACGCAGATGGCTATGTATCTTGATAGTGAAGCTCCTCTGTCTTCATTGGTTAGTTTGCAGCTGGATAGTTTCCTGTACCAAAGGCTCTTTCAGTATTTTCAGGGTTCGAACTTGAGGGAAAATGATGCTGAGTTGAAGTTGTGATGAATAAGTGTTGGTCCAGAGAGATATATTTTGGATGGTTAAGGGGCCGGATTGAGCCAGCGAAAATCATCTATTAGTGTTAACAGGTTCCAAAAACAATCAGTACAACAACTAACTAATACTAGTATAGATGGCTATTTCGACCCAATTTTACTTATGAGTGTTAAATAAAAAAGTAACTTGGAGAAAAAAATATGGTGCCCAGTACATAGAACCTCCCAAATCAAATACTTTTAATGATTTATTAACGTAGAGTACCTTAAAAAACTTATATAATTTTCTTCCTTTATTTTACATATCTGCAACAAGCCCCTTGGAACCGACCGTATAAAATGGTTCAGTTCCGGTTAAGTTAAAAATATATAAAATTCTAAAAAAAGAATACTCGGGTTTTTGGGAATTACACACTTCCAAATAATCAATGGCTGCAAACGAAAAGCATAAGTGCAAAAATTCATCTCACACAGAAAATATTGGGAGGTACTGAGATTGTTCTGATAGTGATTTTGACATTGCAAAATCGCTTACTGCATTGGTTAGTCAACTTGTCATACACTACTCGAAACACTTATTGCTTCCAATCAAAAGAGGAGAAAGAACAGGAATGACATCAGAATAGTCACGTTAACAAATCGAACAATATGATTAAGACAATATTGTGGCAAGTAAAACGTCAGTAGAATTCAACACCACATATTGGTTTGAGGGAAATTAAACTACACATAATCATAAACAGTTTGACACATATGATGCGTCACTAAACGTAGTCTTACGTCTCTTACACTTATGCAACAAGAAAATTATACCACATGTACAAACATGCTTAACAACGCAACGTTTATTTATCTTCTAAAAGCACTGCTACTTGTTGCAGTTACTTTCAACTTCACAATGCAAGTTTGGTATTAGACCTGAAAGAGTTCAAAAAGACAAGAATGCAACCATTTTAGTAATGATTTATTAACCAACTCATGCAAAATCACATTATACAAAAGGGAGAAGAGAGTACCTCATATATTTTGAAGCACATCGAGAATACGCTGCAATTCATTGACAACGATTTCTATTTTCATTCTTTGTGATGGGGAATCCAGAGAGCATGATACTCCAATCTTAATAGTTGCAATCAAACATTCTTCCACTTTCTTTGCATTCGCTTCGGTACTTTGAAACCCAATTGCATCATTATCAATAACATCGATTACATGATCGGGTAATGCCATGTAAACAAATTTATGAAGGCTAAGACCTTCATTAAACATGCGGTCTGTTGGCTTTTTCCCCCATCACCTACTAGTAATACTATTTTCAAAACTTTAGACACTCCCACCTACTTGTCATCTCGCTGCCACGAACCAATACTCTTACAAATTAAAAAACAAGTAATGTTAGTTTACAAACTGTAACTTTGTAAGTAAATATAATCTCGATGGAAATAAAAGAGGAATTACCTGGAGGTGCATAGCCAATTGTTCCTTTAACCCCCGTTGAGCTGTTTTGGTTTAAGTCAGCACCAAGTAGTCGAGCTAAACCGAAGTCTCCAACATGAGCCACCATATCGCGTCAAGTAGAGTTACTAGGCTCAATTCACCGTGAACAATCGTTGTTTGGCAAGCGATGGAAGATAATCAAGCGCGGTTCGCAACTTCACTGAGAATATTTTATTCTTGAAGCAGGTTGAGTTAGATGTATTTTGCACTGGAATGAAGCCATTCATGCCACTCCATTCGACAATATATTCGTACACCAAGCTTTGAAAATATAACACTGAAATCAACGCTTGCACATTAAGTTATAACTTCAACAGATTTACGGTGTCGAATATTCCGCCATGCTTCACATTCTGCTAGAAAACTTTTGTGGGCTCCTCGATTTTGAAGATGTAGAACTTTGACCGCAACGAATCTACCATCATCGTAATTAAGGATTCCTTTATAAACAGAGCTGAACGCACCCTCGCCAATCAAATTTGCTGTAGAGAAGCCATCAGTAGCCTTGAGAAGCTCATTGTATGAAACTTTCAAGAACGGTTCATTTCCTGTAGATTGAGATTTAACTGTTTGCTGTGCTCTTCTTGCACATGAAGATACACACACCATAACGCTGAGCACTCGTGCAAATGACAATGATAAATACGAAGAAAGGAAACCTTTTTTTCTTACTACCCTCTCGTTTGCATTTGGGTAACTCAAGTATAACCAACCCACCACAGAGCTTATTATTCCCTAAAACCGAAAATCATACTTGCATTGGCAAACACCCCTACAACTTGTACTTCACCCTCAAAATCATTAAAAGATAGGTTTAAAAACTCCTTAAGGCAAAACGGCTATATCGAAGAATTGGTGAATTTTTCCTGTTAAATTATTTGAGAAATATCAAGTACCTCCAAATCCACTCAATGAACTTAATGAAAAATGTAATGGCCATGAAATATGTTGCCACATGTATAACATTGTAAGCTAATGCACTCACCCAGACTACTAGTAATGGTACCTGAGAAAATTATTATAAGATAAATAGAATCTCGCTCAACATCTTGAGATCTTTAATCTCTGATGGAATGGAAACCAGATCAGGGTTGTATGATAGATCTAAAAAAAAATTAGGGAGAAGTTAAAAGTTTGTTTGGGTATTTTCCATTCAGTCTATTGTTGAAAAGTCCTAACACATCAAGGTATTTTTACAATTTCCCAAACTTGATTGAATATGGCCTTCTAATTAATGTAATCAAAGTAAAGTTTTGTCAACAGTGATAAGTTTTTCCAATGGCATCAGGATAGGCCCAGAAAATTGGATTGCCATAAAATTACAGAACTTGTACTTTTAAGTTTACCAATGGTATGGGGATTTTCCTTGGAATCGATTAGAACGCGCTACAAATATAAACCATGCGGGCAACCAACTAGATTACTTATACTTGAAGGGAGGCTTCCAAATAATTGATTTTCTCCTAAATTTAGAAAGGTGAGTTGATTAGAGAGATTACCTATTGATATCGGAATCACTCCTATAAAGTTGCAGTGATCAAGTACCGAATTTACTATCTGAGCAGTTTTTTCAAAGAACAACAAACCTCATTTCATCAGCTTCTCCGAGTGTCCATGAAGTGTTTATTATAAAGTAAATATCATAAAATACTCTCTTATTTGAAAATCGATTGTCAACTTCCCACTAAAACTGTTATTACCCATATCAACACGTCCTAATTTAGTGCAATTTGAAATAGAAGGTGGAAGAACACCGGTCAGTTCGTTACCCCATAACTGAAGGAACTCAAGATTTGGGAGCTGATTACCAATATCCCAAAATAAGACTAACCATGAGTGATTACAGCTACAAAAAATTAACTAAAGTAAGATTAAAATGGAACAGGGATGCTTCCATATAATTGATCATAACAATAGACATGTTTGTGCTACCTTTTTCCCAAAGACCCAAGTGTTTGGAAGTGCTCCCGCGCCCAACGTGATCCAATTGCTATGAACCTTTCATTGATGAAATATTCCCCAAGAAAGGTGGGATACCCACCTGTTTAACATTTGTACTCAATTTTAAGATGAGCAAGTTCGAGAGCAAACTCATTTCCCTGGTATTTCTTCCTTAGCTCATTTCGACAAGCCAAAGGTCTTCGAGGTTAGAACAATGAGAGAAAGTTTTGTTGGAATGACTCCACCAAAATTTTGTTTCTACTACGAGAAAGATGCGAGCCCTAGATAGATGTCCAAATCATGAGAATGGTACCTTGATAGCTGTTTTTCCTGAGATAAAGCTCACAGAGGAAGCTTGAGGTTTCCTACATAAGAGACAACCGAGCCGTTCTAAGCCTTCGAATCCAGCAGTAAAGCTACGTCACTCATTTGGTGCAGCTTTCCACATGAAACACCACTCCATTCACAGAAATGAAAGGAATGGTTCCACGAGGCTAGAACTTGGTATGGATCGTGGGTGATCTTTGACTTAAATGACAACAAAGCGAGGTAATCAGTCACATTACCGCGAGAGGAAGCAGAGACGGTGGTGGAAGTAAGACATGTTATCGCGAGACCGTAAGAAGAGAAAAGAAAGTGACGATAGGGAAGATGATAGAGTAACTATTTTTGTTTGACTTGCATTTTTGAAAATTTAGTTAAAATTATAAGAACAATTAATTGGCTATTTTTATCCTTAGTTTTGCATGTGCTAACAGTTTTTGCCGACAAAAGAGCAGATGCAATGAATGCCTTGATATAAGAAATAAATCAAACTTAAGTCAAAGTACCTATAGCAATAATGGTGATAAAGATGCTTGACCAGATCAAATTTTGATTTGTTGCTAACTATCCTTCTATGTATAATCACATGCATTTGAATGAAAAGAAAACAGGGAAGAATGATAAGTAACGATATTGCTGAAGTGAAAAATGATGATTACGTTAACTAATTCCTTGACTAACTAATAAAATAAAAGATTTATTGTAGAAACTTGGGTAGTGGGAAGACGACTATAACTGTATTATAAAATTAATATTAAAGGGATAACGGACATAAGATGCTCATTAGATAACGTTTAAAACAATCTAACAACAGACTTTAAAAAATGAACAAAGCAGGTTAGCAGTACCTTCTTCTACAACTAAATAACTTGGTTTGTTTTTTTTTTTATAACTTGGGTGTGTGTGTGTTGATGATCCTGGGATAACTCGCATATATCGTTTAATAATCCACTTTCCGTATAAAGTATATCGAACGCCCTTATCAATGCCTGGGTTGCACAAATCACTATCGGGAAAAATAAGATAAATATCATTTATGTTTCTAGCACAAAATCATAAATCAAAACAATGAAGGAATTGATGTGTTTTCCTTATTAAAATGAGACTAAGAATCTGTTTTTATTAAAACTAAGATTCTAGATAACAGGTTAAGCAGTTAAAGTTGGTTAAAACCAACTTTCACAACTTTTGTTCCCAACATTACACGACTTCTCCGTACTAATATTTAGTGCTACCATAACTAACTACTTAGTACCAATCGCTATAAATAAACTTAGTACCGCCAGTATAAAAACTTAGTACCGCCAGTATACTAACTAGCAGTGCTAAATTATGTTGTGTTCGAACAAACTTAATTATGTTGTGTTCGAACAAACATTGGACGCCATTATTAAAAGCTTAGTACCGACATTGATCCCGCATTTATGTCATGAGGTCGAAAACATATATAACTCAACGAGCTGTTGTACTCCACACTTCCCCTAACCGTACCAAACTAATTATGACATCTCATTAGTCTCTAGTAATCGTCATTACCTAATGGCCTTTGATGACACTAAATCCACCACAAATCCCCCGACATTTTAGTTTAATCCTTGATTTATCTAAAACATAGATAAAGATATATAGCAATTATGTTATAACCAACAATACCGAAACAAACAAATGCATAAATGAAAATTCTTTTCGATGAATTTCATCTTAAGTATAATACACATTCAAATATTCAAAAATCGGGTTCGAAACATTGCACCCAACAAGTTCCATTTGAATAACCTGAGAAAAACGATACCATCCGTTTCTACAACACTCTAAAGTTCATTAACTGACCCTTTACAAGCCATGTGCCCAATCCATTGATGAACCTATAAAAGCTAAGTTCAACCTTCTGAAGCGGCTAAACTTCATTTCTACATAGGTACCCTTTAGATCTTGCACCTGCATGCAATTTATTAAAAGAACCATTAAAAAAAAAAGAAGAAGATAAACTTCACCAACCATCACTTGCATCGGAACACATACCTCGGGAAAGAAACTGTATTCCAATCTCTAGCTATGAGCTTTCAACATTGAATTCAGCTTCTAACGTTGTATTAAAAGGGAATTGGGTATCTCATAGGTATAGATTTAATTTGGACTTAAATCCATCCCTTTTTACTGACTATTTACCAAGTCCCTACTAGACCCTTCGTCAAGTGGTCAGCTAAATTATGTTGTGTTCGAACAAACTCAATAGAAATCACATCCATTCCCTGAGTAGATCCCTTAGCCACTACTATGTCTAACCACCTACTGCTAGACCTTCCATTGTATACCTGACTATAGCCCTAGACATCGTGGGACACTATCACTATCGGATAGCATTAATGAGTGCTAATTGGTTTCGGCCAGAAATGGAATCATCATGAACAAGTTTCTAGCCCTCTGCTTCCTATCGGCGCAGCCCAATGCTACAAACTCAGATTCCATAGTAGAACTAGTGATGCATGTTTGCTTCTTAGAAGCCCATGAAATGGCACCTCCCCCAAGCAAGAACACCCATCCACTTGTAGAAGATGAATCTTCAACATGATTTATCCAGCTAGCATCCGAATAGCCTTCTAACACTGAAGGATATCCAACATATGATAAACCATAATCCTTAGTACCTCTTAAGTACTTAAACACCCTCGTTATTGCTTTCCAATGCTGTCTACTTGGGTTACTAGTAAACCTACTCAATCTACCAACAGCATAAGCAATATCAGGTCTAGTACTTTATGCATAGCATACATCAAACAACCAATAGCTCTTGAGTATTCAAGCTGATCTACAGTAGTCCCCCTGTACTCTAGGCTTAAGCTGTTCTACCAATCGCATGGGAGTACCTCCCGAGAACAATCTTCACGAATTAAACTTGCTTGAGTATTTTCGCAATGTATGAGATTGTATAATGACAATCCCCCTTATTCTCACATTTAATCTTTATACCCAAGAATAAGTCCCTTCTCCATATCTTTTCATTGAGAATCTTGACGACAAAAACTTCATATTTTATCAACTGATTTTTGGCCAGTTCCGAAAATTTACATTCATCAACATATAGACAATTATGACTCCATTTATCAGATTATTCAAATTTTGAGCAAATATACACACTTGTCAGATTGGTTTTAAATGAAAACCACATGAACAACAACAACTCAATCAAACATTTGAGTGTGGCTTGTTTCAAGCCCATACAATACTTAACTTACTTACACACAATATCTCATTTACCAAGGCATAACAAATTCTTCCGGTTGCTTCATATAAACTTCTTCATCCAAATCACCATTCAAGAATGCTATTTTGACATCCATTTGATGGATCACTAGATTGTGAATAGCTGCTAAAGCTAACAACAATCTAATAGTAGTGATCAGCAACTGGTGCATAAGTATCAAGTAATCGATCCTCTTTGTCTAAAGCCTTGGATTACCAATACGATGCCTTGAACTTGTCTTCATTGTTCCCATCAACTTTCATCTTTCTTTTGAAGATCCATTTGCAACCTAAAGGTTTGCAACCAAAGGGTAAATCAGATAGAACCCATGTATTATTTTTCATAATAGAACCAATCTCATCATCAATTGCGTCTTTTCAGAAAGCAGCATCACGAGATTGCACAGCTTCATTATAGGTATCTAATCTTCCACAATACTATATGCAATATAGTATTGTGATCCAACTTGAATTCTCTCGATCCCTCAACTAAATAATAGCTGAAAATCATAACCCATATAATTAGCTTTCTCTAGCTCTTTTACCTCTTCGAGGCTCGGGAGTCTCACTTTGGACATCATACCCCACAGAATGAACATCCCTTTGATGATTCTTCCAAAATTAGGTATAAATTATCTTGGTCTGGTATTGAAGAAAACGGTTCTCATCAAATATTGCATCTCTTGATTCTATAATTGACAGTTTTATAGAAACAGAGTTATTAGGTTCAAATCTTCAACAGATTACGGTGTCGAATATTCCGCCATGCTTCACATTCTGCTAGAAAACTTTTGTGGGCTCCTCGATTTTGAAGATGTAAAACTTTGACAGCAACAAATTTATCATCATCACAATCGAGGATTCCTTTATAAACAGAACTAAACCCACCCTCGCCAATCAAATTTTCTGTAGAGAAGCCATCAGTAGCCTTGAGAAGCTCATTGTATGAAACTTTCAAGAACCGTTCATTTCCTGAAGATTGAGATGATTGACTGTTGCGTTTCTTCTTGCCAAAAGATACACACAACATAATACGATGACCAACGTCGGTGCAATCACAATGACTAATATGAAGAAAGGAAACCTTTTTTTCTTTCTACCCTTTCCCTTGCATTTGGGTAACTCAAGTATAACCAACCCACCACAGAGCTTATTATTCCCTAAAACCGAAAATGCACTTGCATTGGCAAACACCCCTACAACTTGTACTTCACCCTCAAAATCATTAAAAGATAGGTTTAAAAACTCTAAGGAAAACCGTTTTTCGAAGAATTGGGGAATTTTTCCTGATAAATTATTTTGAGAAATATCAAGTACCTCCAATCCTCTCAATGAACTTAATGAAAATGGTAATGTGCCATGAAATATGTTGCCACGTAGGTATAACACTGTAAGGCTAATGCACTCACCCAGACTACTAGTAATGGTGCCTGATAAGTTATTGTAAGATAAATCAAGATAACTCAACATCTTGAGGTCTTTAATCTCTGATGGAATGGAACCAGACAGGGTGTTGTATGAAAGATCTAAAAAATTAGTTAGTGATGGAAGTTGAAGAAGTTGCTTAGGTATTTTTCCAGTGAGTGTATTGTGTGCAAGGTTTAACCCATTAAGTTGTTTACAATTCCCAAGGCTTGATGGAATATGGCCTTCTAATTTATTGTAATCTAAGTAAAGTTTTGTCAACAGTGATAAGTTTCCAATGGCCTCAGGGATAGGCCCTGAAAATTGATTGCTATATAGATTAAGAACTTGTAGCTTTTTAAGTTTACCAATTGTTGTGGGGATCTTTCCTTTTAATCGATTAGATCGTAAATTTAAAATCGTCAAGCCAACTAGACTACCTATACTTGAAGGGAGGCTTCCAAATAACTGATTGTCACCTAAATATAGAGAGGTGAGTTGATCAGAGAGATTACCTATTGTTATCGGAAGCACTCCTATAAAGTTGCAATTAGCAAGAACCAATCTATCTAATCTGGTGCAGTTTTTTATAGAATCAATAAACCTCAAATCATCAGCTTCTCCGCGTCCATGGAAGTTGTTAGCATATAAGTAAATAAATTGAATATCTTTTAGTTTTGAAAAATCGATTGTCAACTTCCCACTGAAATTGTTGGAACTGATTTCAAGAAATCTTAATTTAGAACAATTAGAAATAGAAGGTGGAAGAACTCCGGTCAATTCGTTATCCCTTAACTGAAGGTCCTCAAGATTTGGGAGCTGATTACCAAATTCTGAAGGAAGACTACCAGTGAGGTAATTATCAGGTAAGGAAAAATTAACTAGGAGTGAGAGGTTGAAAATAGAATGAGGGATGCTTCCATGTAAGTTGCACCCACCAGAGTAAAATTCCTTCAAGTTTTTCCAAAGACCCAAAGTATCTGGAATGCTCCCACCAAACGGGTTATTTGCAGCAGCGAACACTTCCATTGATGTGATATTTCCCAAGAAAGGTGGGATTCCACCTGTTAAGTTATTATTCTCAATTACAAGAAAATCAAGTTTCGAGAGTAGACTCATCTCATTGGGTATGCTTCCAGCTAGCGTATTTCCACCGAGCGAAAGCAGTTCGAGGTTCAAACAACCAGACAAGTTTGCCGGAATGACTCCACTGAACTTGTTTGCACCAAGATAAAGACGACGTAACCTAGATAGACGACCAAGATCATGAGGAATGGTTCCTTGAAAGCTGTTGTTCGGGAGATAAAGCTCACGGAGGAAGCTGAGGTTTCCTACATGAGGAGACAACGACCCTTCTAAGCCTTTCGAACTCAGTTGTAAAGCAGTCACTCGTTTGTGCCGTTTTCCACATGAAATACCACTCCATTCACAGAAATGAAAGGAATGGTTCCACGAGTTTAGAACTTTGTATGGATCATGGGTGATCTTCGACTTAAATGACAACAACGCGAGATGATCAGTCTTATTACCACCATTGGAAGCAGAGATGGTGGCAGAAGTAAGACATATTATCACAAGACCGTAAAAGAGAAAAGAAATACGAGAGGAAGATGATAAGTAAACTATTGTTTGTAGTGATTTCATTTTTGAAAATTTAGTTAAAATTATAAGAACAAGTATTGGCTTTTTATCCTTAGTTTTGCATGTGAACAGTTTGCGACAAAGAGCAGATGAAATGAATGACTTTTGATTAAGAATATACTACTTAGTCAAAGTTACTATAGCAATTATTGGTGATAAAGATGCTTGACCAAGACAAATTTGATTGATGATAACTACCTTCTATGTATAATCACATGCATTTGAATTGAAAAGAAATACGAGGGGAAGATGATAAGTAAATTATTGCTTGAAGTGAAAATTGATGGATTACGTTAACTAATTCCTTGACTAGCTAATAATATAAAAGACTTTTGAGGAAAACTTGGGAGTGGGAAGACTAGACTTATATTGTATTATAACTTTAATTTAAGGGATAATGGTCTAAGATGTCTATTAGATAACGTTAAACAATCTAACAATAGACTTAATTGACAAAGCTGTTGTTTTTTGCCCGCCATGCATATGTTTGATTATAAAATTCCTGAGTGAAAAAACACAACCAATCTAGAAATGATTCATACCCTTTTAAGATTTATAATTAAGAAATGAACCAACTGGGTTTTGTAATCATGCTTTTATGTTAACTATTCATGAAAGGAGGACACGATCAAAATTAACTGCAACAGACTCGTATATATTTTTTTAGTGTCTAGGTATAAAAAATAAGAGCTAACGGGTTCGGTGTAATTAAGGCGCAAACCGTGAGCGAGACACTTAAAAACCAGCATTATGTAACATCAACTTCTCCACCTTCCTTGATGATAGCTTCATCTTTTTTTTTCTTACTAGAATGGTACACACGCAAAACAGCGGTTTCGGAAGAATTAAAAATAAAAAAAATAAATTCTAAAAAAAATATAATGCAAGTTTTTAAATAGTTGAGTGAATATTAATCAGTCAAATGATGTGAATAGACAAAAAAAGTAAGTATAGTATAGTGACCCATTTTTTGAAAAGTACAAGCTTGCTAACCTCGCACGCAATTGAGTATTATGTCAATGTCACTAGTGGTATCGAGAAGCATACGTAAGGGGTAGTGTAGTGACGCTAAGGCGAAAGTATTCTCCGGATTAGACTGTAAACCCAATAACAAATAAATAAAAAATACTTGTTAATAAAAAAGATGTGTTCTAAATCATATTTAACTATAGAATTAATGAAAAACAAGAAGTGAAAAGAACAATACTATGGATTTAGCGCGACAGTTGAGTTTGATAGCTTTTTTTCCCAGCTCAAACATATAAGGATTTCCAACCATCGCCGCGGTATCATCCATTGTAACCTTCAACAACTATTGTGACGACTACCTTGGATACTTTGGGTGATACACTTGGTAATGAAAGTGCCGGTTTGGCTTCGTCTCCCACTTGTGTTCCAGTTCAGCTAACGATTTCGTACCTTGTTGGCCCCAACGGATAATAGGGATGATGTGGGTAGCAAACGTTTTACTAACTCAGTTTATGGCTTCTTTCTAGGAAAACGTGTGGCTTATCTGGTTGGTAAAAACTATGTCAAGAACACTTGGAGTAATTATGGACTTGTAAAATCAATGATGAACTCGTCTAACAGGTTATTTTTATTCAAGTTTAGCTCTAAGGATAGAATGGATGCAATGCTTGAGAATGATCATTGGTTCATTCGTAATACTCCTCTAATTCTCAAAAAGTGGACCCCTTGACGCGAATTTACTAACAGAGGATGTGGGTAGTGTTCCGGTTTGGGTAAAGTTTCATGATGTTCCTATTACGGCATTTAGCGAGGATGGACTGAGTGTTATTGCAATTAAACTTATGTACTTCTTCGATGCTTGACTCTTATACATTTGTTATGTGCATGAAATCTGGGAGAATGTCAAGTTATGCGAGAGATATGATTGAGCTTCGAGCTGATGCGGAGTTGAAAGACATTATCGTGGTGGCTGTTCCAAAACTTGTTGGTGAGGGGTTTTTTATGTGCACAATAGATATTGAGTATGAGTGGAAACATCCCAGGTGTTCAAGTTACAAGGTTTTTGGTCATGTCTTGGATGAATGTCCTTAGAAAATCGTCTCGGATGTGTATCCTAGACAAGTTGTTAGAGGAGTTCAGGTTGGTCCGAAGTTAGGGGTTTAAGCCAACTAAACAAGTTTATCAACATGTCGCTAAAAAGAATGGTGCTAGCGCAAACGGTATAAAGAATGAAGCATGATTGACTAGACACGAGGTAAGTAATTTGAACTCATCTCATGCGCTTAATACGGTTGAAAAGGATGATGATTTGGGTCCTAATGGTATGAATTCAAAGTTGGCTGAGAAGGAGGCCAATGACATGGTTTCTTCTTCTCACGCGACCTCATCTAAGGCATTTGGTAGTCCAACTACTACCCTTTTAGCAGAAATGATTAATGACCTAGAAAGACAAACGCCGGATGAAACACTTGTGCTTGTGGATGATGATGGGAAGTCGTTAAAAAAGGTCAAGATCTAGTGATAGTGAAGTGGAAGAGGTGTTCGATGAACTGCAGGTTTTATGGCATCAACGAGTTACAAGGTTAACAAAAGTGGTAGTGGTGTGGGAGTTAAAAGCATGTATGAATAATGGAGAGAGACTTATAATGAAGACCCGTACTATAAGGATGACTTTGATGACTGTGGCTTGGCTTACGAGCAAATAAGGTTTGCTAACAAGTTTGATATAAGTCTTCGTGGTCAACATAAATTGCGTTTGTAGGTATCATATAAGTTTGGTATGTTATTCTTACGATATGTTAGATTTTAAGCACGGATGGTGCGCTTGTTTTCCCGTATATGTGACGGTTGAGATGTGATATTCACCTACATCCTTTGTATTTAATTGTTTTTTAGATAATAAATTTACGAGGGTTATTAAACAACCCTTTACCCAAAAAAAAGTTTAGTGGTTTTTATTATTTTGGGGCGTCTCATATCTCGTTTGTACATGTATTATCTTTGTTTTTGGGGCCTCTAATGAGTTGAAGTTTGAGAAGGTCAAACCTTTGATGATTCAATCATCTATGGTTGAGTAGTGAAAACTTCTGGATGGGATAATAGGTAACCGAATTAGTGGGTAAATATGTAATTTGATTGGCGAGGAGTGCAAATATATAGTGAGATTTCCTAAAACTTTATGTATTATGAAAGTTGACACATAATATGGGACAGAGGGAGTATTACACATATAGACATGTCTTGGCTGGATCTAACCAGGTATAGCCAGGTCTTCGTCGGAATATCCGGGAATATCCGGGTCTAGCCAGATTTAGCTAGGTCTTGGCGGAATATCCAGGTCTTGGCCGGATATAACCCATATAGCCGGGTTTTTGGTGGGACTTGGCCAGATATAGCCAGGTTTTGTTCATGTAGTGGTGGTTTACGTATATGAATACATGACTGTATCCAAAAGACTTTTACATACCAAGTGGGGTGAGAGTTTATCTGACCCTCATTCTTTACCTGGAAGAATAAAAAGATATAACTTTCATATTATAATAAAAAAAGCTTTTATAACCTCAAAATGTGGCACATTATAAAAACTTAATCATCTAATTTTTACACTGACAAGTGACAAGTATTGAACTAACTCATACTTTGTAGCTACTAGTTTCTGAACGATGAAACATACCAGGCAAAGATGCTGACCACTGTTCCAAGAACGTTAAACGGAAATCTAGTCTTGAACCTACAACCACTGTGTTGCTGGCAAAGAACACACGTTATTACTAGCTGTTAGTCAGTTGTATGAGGTTTATGTATCATTAATTCTCTATAACAGTTGCGTGTTTCTTTAATATACCACAACTTCAGCAATTATCAGCTGATCCTCGTAAGAGATCTACACGAATAGGTTGGGGGTTAAAGGTGACTATAGAACCATGGTCCCGTAAAAAAAACAGAAAACTCATCAGAACATCACCATATCAAGTGATATTGCTACTTATTTTCTTTACGGGCAAGGAAGCGCTCACGAGCAGCTTGGATTCTACTTTGGGCGTCATCAGCGGGTGCGGCAGCCTTTACATCTTTCTTGGGTACGTCTGAGTTGTCTGTTGTCATCTTCTCCTCCAGCTGGTTAGATTCACCACTGTTTTGAAGATAGTATTAGGATCATGACATAATAATATACACATAAATTAGAGGTGTGTTGGAAAGTTTTAAGATCACAAAGTCTTATCTGTATGTACTTTAGATATACTATTTGTAACTTATGTGTATACAGGCGTATGAACTCATATATAATGCCTTATGTTATCTTTAGTCTGTTGGCCTTAAGCCCAGACCCGAATTAGTTAGTTAAGACAGTTATTTTGGTGGTTAAAATGTGAACAGTTATGACTAATGGTTTATATGAACCATCATAACCCTTCACAAACACACCTCTTTGTAAACTATAAATATGTCGTTTGTAAAACATATAATCAATCAATAGTAATAAAATCCTTTGTCATTTTTGATGTGTCATTCTATTGTTACTATCCTTCCAAATTTGTTACTTTGCATACTGCAATATTGCAGACCTACATATACGAACCAAACACGTCAATCCAAACATGGTTAATATAAACACTTTCTTGGAGAACAGATGGTCAAGGCCAAGTTCTAGTGCCTTAGGCCTTCCTAACATTTGCTACCAGAGAAAACTTGGGAGACCTCAAAGAAAGAAGATACAGTATGGTTTCATTCAAAGACAATTGAAAAGAGAGAGAGAGGCACGGCTGGGTAATTGCATAAGGCAAATCACCCATGACTGCAAAGAAATGTTGAAGAGAAAGACGGAAGAAATAGAATTATACAATTCCTCTATGAATCAACCACGGTCCCATAACATCCTACAAAACAGATACAGGAGACATAAGTGTTTCAAGTGCAGACAAAGAGGACATATCTTCAAAACTTGTCCAATGGAGAAACAAAATGAAGGGACAGAGATAATTGGCAATAGAAGTGAGACTGCAAAATTGATAAATGAAGGTTTCATGGCAACAAAACCCTCTGTAAGTCTTAAGTACCCAGAACCAATTCACCTTGAAACTAAATGCATGATTAAGGGCACAGACCAAGGGCACTGGGATGACATCTGGTATGTTAGTAATAACACAAACATACACTTATGTTCCAAACAAAACCTATTTTGCAACATAAAAGAAAGCTTTGTTGTCAACAAATTGGATGATCAAATCAAATTCTTGTTTACTTATGGAATAGGAGAAGTTGTTGTCAAAAATGGTGATGAAGGATATCTCATACCAGGGGTTTATTATGCCCCTGAAGTCACTCTAAATGTTCTTTCAATAGAACAATTAGAAAGACAAGGTGTTGATATCATATATGAGGATAATACATGTAGACTTACCTATATGTTTAAGAATCCAAAAGAACACAAGTTCAATGAGGATAAATTAAGAATTATGCACAATGAGTATTTGGAAAAATATTTTGAGTCACTAGATAATAGTGCATAACAGAACAAAATAGTTGGCTTAGTATCTATGCAAGATGATATGATTGAGATTAAAGGAGCTTTATATTCAACAAAAGTAACCACTTTTAATGAATATTTTGCTTTCCTCAATCTAATAAAACAAGATGAGATAATTAGCCAACAATGGGACACTTTCAGAGGAAAATTTGATAAAGTAATGAAATAGTTCTATAAGAGTTACTTGGAGAAACCACTCCCTGGTCCAAGGCCTTGGAGGATATTTAAGTGTATACTTTGGAAATGAGTTTGGTACAATAGGAGAAATACTAGGACTGTCAAAACAGGATGGAGAAGAAGTGAAGAAATGATACATCAAATACTTGGATGTTTTCAAAAGTTACTACAAGACTGCAAGGGTGCCAAATCAAGAACACAAATCTAATCTTGATATACCTACAAAGATTGTGGAAGAAGGCAAAGAGTATACCTGCCTTGCATCTCATCAATGTGATTTTGCTGAGATCAAAGCACCCAACATGGAGGCAGCAAACAGAAAAGGAAAAGAGAAGATAGAGCATTTTGGTGTTAAGCTTGAAGATTTAAATGAAAAGGAATATCATGACAGCCGACAACTTCATCCTATACAACCAAACAAGAAAGAAGGATCAACTCTGAACAAAGGCATCAAGATCAAAACAGAAGATACAAGCAGCACATCATGTGAAGATCTTAAGAACATCAAGAAGGAAACAGAAGAAGGACTGCTTTTAACACTTATGATCTTAAAGGGAAGCATGTTGGAAAGTTTTAAGATCACAAAGTCTTATCTGTCTGTTCTTTAGATATACTATTTGTAACTTATGTGTATACAGGCCTATGAACTCATATATAAGGCCTTATGTTATCTTTAGTCTGTTGGCCTTAAGCCCAGACCCGAATTAGTTAGTTAAGACAGTTATTTTGGTGGTTAAAGTGTGAACAGGTATGACTAATGGTTTATAT
>BQNB010092720.1:0-15916 GCA_026074375.1 Tanacetum coccineum
TTAGCTGAAATAGTTAATTTCTAAGACTGGTCGAAACGGGCCGGTTGGGTGGGGTTGACCTGCAAATACAATTATCCATTTTCTATTTTTTTTTCTATGACAAGTTAATTATGATTATAATTGTAATTTATCAATCTTCTTCCTTCTCCTCAGACAATCTCATATCATGTGTCTGTTGGATTATGGTAGTCGAATAGCATGAATACATTACGAATATGTAAGCCTTTTGGGGGCACACACGTTAATACACGGAGAATATGTTTCATACTTCACGATACAAACCAAAAGGACTAAAATCGAATAAGACATAAACTTGTATATTGTCTTAAAGTGGAAAACAAATAGCATATTCCAAAAGAATCCCAGTTTCAGTTTTGGATAATGAATACGAGAAGTAGAGTTGTGATTAGATTAGAACTTATTTTTTTAAGTTTATCATAATAGGGGTTGTGGGATTATAAATACCCTCACCTCATAGCACATATGTGATACGATTCACAGCCCTCGAAACTCTTAAAAAATATTCGGATTCTTCTTGTTTCTTTTCCACCGAGTTCGACATAAATAAAACCTTTTATAAGGTTGCAAATAATAACACGTGGTGTTTGTGAATTATTTGGTTCGAAGAAGGAAATCCCAACCAAGGGTTTCGGTTTTGTCTAAATTCGGTTCTTTGTTTTTCGGATATAAGCTCATTAGGTGCGCGTGATATTCGATTATTCAAGGGTTGATTGTTCGTGAAGTTTAAGTCTAGCAAACTTAATATATTCGGTTGACATGACTGTGTGAGCAACCATAGAGGCGATTATTTTAGTCGCTTAATTCGTTTTCTTGATCAAATTATCAAAAGGTACGCGTTTCTATTTACCTTTTGTTTTGTGTTAACCATATGCTATTACTAGGTCCTATCCGCTGCGCACTCGTGGCTAAACTAGTTACCTAGGTATTTAAATCCCAACAGTGGCATCATGAGCCATCTCGTTTTAGCTTTATGAGTTACACGTTTTGTTTTAATATATGCCTAGTTTACATGCCTATAATTAAAACATAGTCTATGATCTGCTGCGTTTAATATTTTATTTATGTTTTACTAGAAAAATATGACAACAATATTTAGATTCTTGCCATAAGATAAATAAAATAAGTAGATATTGATCCGAAAAAACTATTAAAGGTTATATAGGTAAAAGGTAAATTAAGATTGTTATTTTTGCTTGAATGATCCCTTTTAATTTATTGCCTATTCAGGTTATTACGACACCTCACTCAATCACAATATTGTCTGTGAATGGGCGCGATCTAGGCACTTTAGCAGAATATCCTTGTTGAGGGTCTTACTGGTTCTCCATTTGGGGAAGACTAGCGAGGTGAACTCGGATTTTACATTGTACTCTGTATGCGTAATGTTCATCTTTGATTATGAATCTTAGTATGCTTGATTTTTAATGTCTAATTTGTGTACACGCCTAAATTTGATATTTGATATGTCATATGGACCTTAAAAGATGATGTTAATGTAGTCTTTTTACTTTTAACACGACTTATGCATGCTATATAGTGACCAACCATGTGTTTTCGTGGAATAACTGTTTATGTTGAAAATTTAATAAGATCTAAACAATTGAAAACTTGTTTTTCATTGAATGAATACTGGACGCTTATGGACTCCATGGGAAGTACGGCTCATCCACTTAGAGAGATATAAGAGTAGTGTTAAGGCTGGGTTCTGTTTTATGTAATTCCCTAAAGAAATAAGGTTTTTTTAATACGCTTCGCGCTGGACTATTTTCGCTTCTTTGCGAGTTCGATTGGAGTTTACCGTGAAAACCATGGCATGTCACTACAGTGGTCATTATTAAAAGTTTTTTTAAATTAGTGTGATCAAAGTGTTTTTACATGCTTCTTTTGTATACGTTTTGACTCTTTGATATGCTATACCCCTGGCAAAATTTTAAGTCTTTGCCAGCCAATCGTAGTACACGTGCACTTGGTTTGAGGTCTCTTTGTCAGACCCTGGACCCATACAACACATGGTGAATGGCCTACTGGTCATACCTTTGAGATTTTCACACGTTATCATTTGGTCGACACTTAATTCGGGGTCTCTTGGTCTAGATAACCCTGGACCCGCAGGGCATAAGATGTACTAGACATGCTCTAAACATTATTAACATCTGCTATTGTTTTGACAAAGGATCATAAAATCTAAGAGTTGCATTTAAAAATGCAATTATCGCGCGACGCTTACTCTTTGCCCCACGTGTTTACATCCTGGTAAGACCTGGGGTATTAAGTGGGACTGCTAGTTGGATCTTGTCTTAATTGAGTAAATTAAATGGGTAGTTAATTCTATTAAGAATGTAATTATCGAAAATACTAATTGTTTGAACTTTTATTGTAGATGACTACCTCAGTCGGATAACAATTCGGTAATCGGAGTTTCATTTCGGAGAAACAAAAACTCTCTGGACCCAACTTCATTGATTGTACTGACAAACTACGTTTGGTACTTTAACTAAAGACAAGGAATATTACCTTGGCATCTCTTATTTCCTGTCTGCACCAGTTGGCACCACTGGACAGCAAATTCCTCACTCGAGGACATTGCAGCTCATGCTGCCATGGTTAAAGGCCAAATGGAAGTTGCTGTTTTTGGTGCTTATGCTGATAACCATGTACCTGTTATCTACGAAATCTAGCTCACTATGGTGCTTATGACATGCTCCAGGAGCTAAAAGCTATGTTTTCCAAACAAGCTAAACAGGAACTTCTGCAGGACTGTGGAGATATTTCACACTTGCAAGCAGGAAGGAAGGGTCGAATCTATATACTCCCACGTTCTAAGATGAAGGGCATACATTGACAACTTGGAGCGGGACTCGTTCATAACCAGTGGGTCAAAACCTTGCAGTGAGTCTTAGCTTAGTTTCTCTCAATAAGGATGTTACCCAGCTTCTGTGCAGAATTTCATATGCACGGCATGGGGGAACGTCCGTGAATGACAATACATGCCATGCTTAAGCTGCAGAGAATCGTCTACCATATAGGAATGATGCTATCATGCACTTCATGCAATTCGAGCAGGAAGGGTTCTGAAAAATCAAAAGAAGAAACCGCACCAATGCTGGTAGAGGGGGTACAAGGTAAAGGATAAGAAACAAGATAGGCTATGCTCTATTAATCAATGTTCTTTTGCTCCTAAACCTAAGACTCCTACACCACCTAAGAAAGATAACCCTGCAAAGGACGCCATTTGCCACCAATGTGCTGAATGAAGTTGGGCATGGGCACGGAACTGTCCCGTGTAATCTCACCGAGTTGATGAAAAAGAAGAAGCTATCTTGGGAGCTAGCGCTTCAGGTAATTTTCCACCATAGAAACTCTACTCATTCCCTAGTAATCTTGGATATTATGACACTTGTGGTCGGTACTCATATGTTTATTACTACTCAGGGTCTACGGGGATAGTAGGAAGCCTGAAAACGGAGCTTTTAGTCTGATCGTGGGCGATGGTATCGTGCAGCTGTTCAAGCAATTGGAACTATTACACTTAGCTGCTCCTTAGTGGATTAGTTATTGTCTCTTGAACAATTGTCATTATTGCTCCCTCTATCACTAGAGGTGTTATTTCAGTTTCGCGTTTGACTCGTTTGAGATGGATTTATTAATCGTTTTGATGATAACATGTTATTTCAGTTTTCAAAGGTTAATTAGTTAATTTTATGGCTGATTCCACGGGGGATGGAATTTTTGAATTGATATGTCTTGTTCTAATACAACGATAGTTTATGTTGCTATTACTAATAAAAGAGCCTAAAATTAATTTTGATCTCTTCTCTTCTTGTGGCACGTCGTTTGGTACACATTAGCAAGAAACGCATTATTAAAAACGTTTGGCAAACCTTGATGGACTTTCTCCATTCTATCGACATTGAGTATAGGACAATGTGGTTCATGCTTGGTCTGTTAAGATGGCTAGACAAGGAAACCCTATTCCCATAAGTGGAAAGGGGTAAAGATTACTTGGATGAGACCACCGATGTAGGGCCCATTTTTGAATTGTGTCATAGACAAGGGAGCTAGCTTACTTCGTCACTTGCACTGACGATTTCAGTCCATTTTGTTTTGATGGATATGGTTTACTTGCTGAAACATAAACATGAAGTGTTTGAAACCTTTAAGGTATTTCAAAAAGAAGTAGAAAACCAACTCGGGAAGACCATTAAGTCACTACGTTCTGATCGTGGAGGTGAATATATGAGTCAAGAGTTTTTGGATCATCTAAAGGAGCATGGGATCATTGCCCATCGCACTCCTCCCTACACGCCTCAAAACAATGGAGTGTCAGAGAGGAGAAATCGAACACTGCTAGACATGGTTCGATCCATGATGAGTCAAACTACTCTACCAAAGTCCTTTTGGGATTATGCCCTTGAGACTGCTGCACGCATTCTCAACATGGTTCCATCTAAGAAGGTTGATAAGACACCATACGAAATATGGCATGGGCAAGCCCCTAAGCTGTCTTACTTAAGAGTCTGGGGTTGTGAGGCATTTGTTAAGCATGATACACTTACCAAACCTGACAAACTTGACCCTAGATCTTTTAAGTGTATCTTCGTAGGATACCCAAAGGAAACAATGGGATATTCTTTCTACAGCCCATCTGAGAACAAAGTATTTGTTGCTCGGAATGCTGAGTTCTTTGAGTCTAAGCTCTTGGATCTAAAAGCAAGTGGGAGTGTGGAAGATCTTGAATTAATTCAAGAAGAAGATACAAATCCTCCTTCGTTGAATAAACTAGCTTTAAATCATGAAGATGGATGATCAAGTAAATGATGAACCTCAAAGTGATATGCAAATCCCATTCGTAGGTCCAAAGGACTAAGCCGCTCTCCGTCCCTACAGATCGATTGTGGTTTGTACATCGATACTTGTAGGAAACATGAGTTAGGGGATGCTCGGTGAAACCCGATAATTATAGAGATGCCAGTTGGCTGGATACTGAATCCAAAAAATGGCTAGCTGCTATGAATGTGGAAATGCAATCCATGAAAGACAATGATGGAGGGGTCTTAGTTTACTTTCTCCCAATGCTTGAACGTTGGTTAGCAAGTGGCCTTTTCAAGTAAAAAGACTGACATGGATGGTGCAGTACACACCTATAAAGCTCGTCTTGTAGCAAAGGGCTTCACTTAAACCTAGGGGTTGATTATGAAGAAACCTTTTCTCCTGTTGCAGACCATTAGGTGCGCTATAAGGAATTCTCATAGGCTAAGACTGCGTACTAAGATATGAGTATGGCAAATGGATGTCAAAAACGCTTTCCCTAATGGACATCTTTCCGAAGACTTAGTCTTTATGGAGCAATCTGAGGGTTTTGTGAACCAAAAAAATAGTCCTAACCTGTATGCCAACTTAAGGTTTCATTTATGGACTTAAGCAAGCATCAAGGCAATGGAATAAGAGTATTTGATGATGAAATTCAAGATAAAGAAATTCGGTTTCACTCAAATCTTGATGTAGCCATGTGTATACCTAAAAGTTAGTGGAGTTATGTCGCTATTCCTATTTCTTATATGTCGATGACTTATTACTCATGGGAAAACAACATTCCAATGTTACAGAATGTAAAAATCCTATCGTGGACAAGAAGTCAGGAGTTTTGTTTGATAGATGTAGGGGATGCGTGCCTATTTTCTTGGAATCAGAGTCTACCGTGATTTATGTCAAAGCGGTTTTAATTTGGTTTTAATATCAAAGTGCTTACATTGAGAAAAATCTGTAAGATTTTATATGGGAAAATTCCTAAGGTGGAACGATCCCAATGCAAGTAAGACTTTAAATTGAGTAAGTCACAAGGTGCTTCAACGCCTGCTGAGAAACGCGTATGCAGAATTTTCCCTACGCTTCGGAAATAGGATCTATGATGTATGCTGTGAGATCGTACTCGTCTGATGTTGCGTTTGCACATAACATGACAAGCCGGATTTCAACAGATTCCGGGTGGAAGAACTCTGGACTGATAGCTTAAAAAAATTTTTATGTATTTTCGCAATACTACTGATAAGTTTCTGGTATATGGAAGGTAATATGAAACCGACAATCAGAGTTTCTTGTACACCTGATGATGGATATCTGTACGGTAGGCGACAACCTAAAGTCGCAGATCTGGATATTGTGTTCGTTCTAAATGGAGGTGTGTTGACTGGAAAAGTACAGACAAGTATTTTTGCATCCTCATCCTTTACAGATGCTCTGAATATATCGTGCTTTTGATGCATCGTAAGATAGGGGCTGTTTAGGATTCGTAAATTCATTTTGGGCCCTGGCATTGTTCCCACCATTTGAAGACCATAAGTAATGTATTGTGATAATACTGGATCCATAGCAATTGCGAAAATAGATGATGGAGTCACAAAGGTGCAAGACATTTTCGCGCAAAAAAAAGTTCATAGCTTCTCGCCGAGACCTTTGAAGATGGGTGGATGTAGGATAGGAAAAAAGATTGACACCGTAGTGACTTAAATTTAGCTGACACCTTTCACAAGGCTTTGGCATTCCTAGGCATTCTGAAATTAACTAGGAATATCGGGATTGTTGCCAGCTACGTAGTTTATGTAAAACTCTGTGTTGTGTTAGCTATTTGGATTAATTTTGGAATTGTAAGACGGTTTTTTTAATTTTCTGGATGAATAAAGACTATTGGGATTTGTTATCCTTCATATTAATCATATTTATTTATATTTGCAGGTTTAATCCTTGACTGATTCATTCATTCTAATATATGTCCATTGTCGTGTTAACAATATGGGGAATATTGATCTTGTAAGGAAAATGTGAGTGTGGTTATATTCTATGAATCTTGTGTTCTCACCAAATCATATGTATTCACAAGGGATTGCATAATTGGATTACCCCAACTTTGATTCATTTAATTTTGGATCATGTCATGAGTAATAATGTCGAAAATGGTTGATTAACAGATTATCCTTATGACTTGAGATGCAAGCACGTTCTGTATGTGTGGGTTATCACTTTGTGATTATAAGCCAAACGTTGTCCTGGAAACATAGGTTAGTTATAAAAGCTATTTTCGAGAAGGAGTGTATGTGAAGCAGCATCCACAACAATTGTATAGACAATAAAGGATTTGTTCCTCTAACTTGATATGTGCAGAAAGTACCATGGGGCCATCTCAGATACAAGATAAATGAATGGTCCGTTCTCATAAGGGTAATGCAAGATGATTCTTGATTATATTTTGTATATCTGAATTAATTTCTATTACTTGAGAAACATAATGTTAAACGATATAGGAATGACTTAGGATTTCATATCCATGAGTTGTAAACGGTATTCTGTAACAAAAGGATGATTATAAAGCAAGAATTTTATAACCATATGAATACAGAGATGATTTTTGAAACTCTTATCTCATGAACTATTCCTAATGAAACAAATAATTGTGGGGGTTGCCAGAATTTGCCAATTATAGGTTATGAGTTTATGTGTTACTCGACTCCCAAGTGGGAGCTGTTGGATACTATGGTAGTCGTATTACGCAAGAATACATTACGAAATATGTAAGCTATTTGGGCGGGCAACATTAATACACGGAGAATATGTTTCATACTTCACGATACAAACCAAAAGGACTAAAATCGTCTGCTACTCCAACTCCCAAGTGGGAGCTGTTGGTTTATGTTAGTTGGATACGCGATACACAACTAGGAGTGTGTGAGCCTATTGGGGGCACACACGATAAAACATTTAGAGCACGTTTAATACTTCGCGATTCGTTGTAAACCATTTGGACACAAAAATCGACTAGACAAGAAATCCATGATGTCCTTATGAAGCCGGTCACATTGGAAGGTTCTAGTATATGTCTAGGTTCGATGGATGTGGGGATAAGGAGAAGGGAATGGTGATAAGTCTTGGAAAGGTGTTGTGATAAGGCTTAAACTCATAGTTTGAGTCTTATCATGATTTAGGGGTGAGAGGCTATTTATATACCTTCCCCTAGCTCATAATTTCGGAATATACATCACATACACTATCAAGTACCTGCCATTCTTTCCCCTTAACTCAAAACAGCCGAATCAATCCTTAATCCAAAACAGTCTTGTATTTCGGTTAAGGGTTAAAACCAGTTTCTATTTCGGTTGATGGTTATTGGGTTATTCCGTTAGAGATTCGAACCCAAGAACACTTCCAGAGGGTTTATAGTATTGGTATATATATTGTCAAGGTGTGACAATCGACGGATTCGGGCTAGGGGTCGTGGAACTCTAATTCGGTTGTACTGTAGCAAGGCTACAACCGAATTCGGTTCAACCCTTATTGATTCTTTCTGTATTTCGGTTCTATTCCAAGAGTGGGTTTAGGTGATCGTTTTTCAGAAGCACTTGGTTTACTTATTGTATTGGATACACGTGAGGTTTGGACTAGCATCCGGGCGTGCTTGTTTACGTGTTTGTGTGAGCACTGGTAGAGGTGACAACTTAGTCACTCGTTTCTCATTCTTGGTTTCTTTGATTTGCTGGTGACGACGAGGGTATGTTCCTATTTAATTTACATGTCCTTTAAATGTGTTTTATGTGTATGTTAATTATTGTACTAGACTAGATCTATCCGCTGCGCACTCGTATGAGTTAATGGTTAACTTGATTGTTAAATTCCAACAGGTAAGTCTAATGTAGGTGCATTGAGAGCTTGATTGCAGTCCCCTTAATAGTGATACTCGACTTATGTAGGAGCTGGTAGTCATAGCTCTAGTTCTACCCTGTTTTTTAGAGTCTGTATATGCATATGCTCGAGTAAATGTATATCGTCTAGAAACTTTCTAGGCTTTCCTATTTAATATATCGACTCTTTTCACAGATACACATATTTATTATTTATTGTGTAACCAGGTGTGCTAATGGTGAATAGCTTTTTATTTGATTCATCATGCTAAATCTTCCATACACCACAAACTGATATTTCGCCCTCTATATCGCGCACAAACAGAACGAGAGACTCCCTTAGCTTAGATATGAAGAGCCTTACATAAAACGTGCTATGTGGTATGAAGCTATGCGGTATGTCTACGATTCTTATTTCTGTAAAAAAAATCAATTGTCATGATCATATACTTTGTGCAATCAAACCATCTGTAGGAGGAACTTTAAATTGAGAGGGCCATGAATTATATAATAATGATAACATGAATATTTTAAGTCTTTAATATGGCAGAATTAGAGCAGCCAAGATCTTACTTTCGCTTGTACTTTGCCTTAGCCTACGAGCCTGCACCAACCAAGATTTCTGTGTAGGCTGATCCCAACGCTCAGTATTGGTATTATAGAAACAAAAATAGTCATTTTGTACAAATCATTCTGTTATGTATTTTTATAGCTACATGTAATTGAAGTATATAGCATGCCAATTTAAGTAATGTAACATATTGTAGCTGTGAAAGTAAATGTTAGCAATCAAGAACCCCAAGCAAGTTCAAGCAGAAGATTTTCTTCTTCAGTGGCACCACCATCATGGGAAAACACATCAAACGCTGTCTGGATCAAGGGTGACCCCAGTCTTTGCGACATCTTCCTGGGCTAAACACTTTGGCATCTCATGGTTCGTAATATGAACCTACGCACCATGGGGACTCAATCCTCCTCACACTCACCCCAGAGCCACTGAGATCCTTACAGTTCTTGAAGGAACCCTACAAGTCGGATTTGTCACTTCTAACCCCGATAACCGTTTTATCAGCAAGGTACTGCAAAAGGGTGATGTTTTCGTATTCCCGGTAGGACTTGTGCATTTCCAGCGCAATCTTGGACATGGAAATGCAGTGGTTATTGCTGCATTGAGCAGTCAAAACCCAGGTGCGATAACAATTGCAAATACTGTTTTTGGAGCAAATCCACCAATTCCTAGTGATATTCTAGCAAAGGCTTTCCAAGTGGATAGCAGTGTGGTGGCTCAGATACAAGCAAAGTTCTAAATGACGATGATTCAAATGAGAAAAAGTTCATCGTTGGTATTCGTGTGATTTATCATTCCATTCATGAGCTGTTCTAGATCTTTCTTTTTGAATTACTAGCGTGTATTTTTCAGTTAAAGTTCTATTTATTTGGTATTTTTGTGTTTTAATGAAAAGTCTCCTACTCTTTATGCATAAAGTTGTCTAAAGATATTACAACAACAACAACAATAATCAATCATGCCGGAAGCCGGGTACGGTAGGTAAGATGTGGACAGTCATACTTCTACTCGAGAGTAAAGAGACTACGTACTTCCAAAAAGACCTACAACAAGATTGTGTAGATTTCTTGTCCAAATATAATACTCGTAGTGAATTACAGGATTAGATTTAGTTTGAAGAGGTAATACTTGTGTCATTTGAGGAATTAAATTTGACATAGACTCCAATTTACTTGATGGGTACATTAACAAGTTTCACCATGCTAGTATACCTAAGAGTTGACCATGTTAACCTCTTTTATCAACAGAAACCATGTATACTTAAATTTAACTCATCCGTCATAACCTAGTGACGATTAGTCCGAAGATTAACCCTACTAAAATATGTAATGATATGATGTAGTTTTCTCTTAAATCATCTAAGTGAGTTATGTTCCTTCTTAAGTTTATTTTTTGTTTTTACCAGTTAGCCCACATTAATAACCATCTGTCTAAATCAAAAGGTTATTGTCTCTGTCTTCATAGTTTACATATGAACTCGTATGTTGCAAGTGTATTTAAAACTGTAATGCAAAAATTGTGCAACCTGTATATGAGGAAATAGTCTTAAACACCCTTTAAGGCGAGCTAAACCATGTCATAACGATGCACTTGTTTTAAGCATGACTAAACATACTGGGCACCGTATATTGTGTGTATTTACCTATTTCACAAAATTATAGATGTCAAGAGATTGAACAAAGGGCCGGGAGAGCTATCTTCACGGCTCGGTCAAAATCACGAACCTAATCAATGGTTGACTATGCCTTTACATGGACCCGGATACGTACTTTGGTGGCTTATAAAATAGTTTCAATATGTGTATCACATTTCTAAAAAAAGGTTAATAGTTTAGTGAACTCTACATACATTCTCCCCTTAACGATACAAAATACTAAGTCATTTAATTCACATCTTTTGATTTTTGATATTACATATTATATATAGAAAACACAATTTACACAGAGAAAGTCTACAGATTAGACAAAAAGTGTTTTGATTAAACCTGGCCTAACGATTTTGACTTGTTACCTGACGTGCCCGTACTATCTTTTTCCGCCACATATATCTTGCAAAAAAGCTGAAATTTCCATCTTAAAGTACTAAAGAGGAACATAGCATGCAATTATGTGCTCAACATAATAGGATTAAGATTGACCAGGTCTTGGCATTACACACAAGATTACCAAGTTTTTAGCCGGTCATCAATTTCTTATCCGACCTGAGCATAATATTCAATTGTTAACATTCCATATTAATGAATCTTAATACGTAGTGCCAAATATTTCTATTAAAGTGATAGACGGCAATAATATATAATAACATTATTCCAAGCCATGGGAAGATAGGACAGACAACGTACAATAAACAACAGAATCATCATCCATGCAGACTACCTGTATAAATATGCAGTCACAAAGCAGCTACTTTCACCATCAAAAACATCTCATCTGTTTTCATATTCAGAGAATTAAACGAGATGTCGAACAAACTTATCCTATTCAGCATTGTAGCTCTTACTTTTGCAGGTCTTGCCTTAGCCTACGAGCCTGCACCTATCCAAGATTTCTGTGTTTCTGATCCTAATAGCTCAGGTATTGTCTTCTAACAAAAGTAGTCATTTGTACAAATCATTCGGCTAAGGATTTTATAGCTAAATGTAAGTATATAGCATGCATTTGAGCATTTCATGTAAATTAATATGTTATGTGCAGTGAAATTAAATGGTGTAGCATGCAAGAATCCAATGCAAGTTCAAGCAGAAGATTTCTTCTTCAGTGGGCTCCACCTCAGGGGTAACACATCAAACGCTGTTGGTATCAAGGGTGAACCCCAGTCTTTGCTACTCAATTAACCTGGTTAAACAACTTGGGCAATCTCATGGATCGAATTGCCTACACCCATGGGACTCAATCCTCCTCATACTCACCCAAGAGCCACTGAGATCCTTACAGTTCTTGAAGGGAGCCTACAAGTCGGATTCGTCACTTCTAACCCTGATAACCCTACATAATCCTAAGGTAACTTTGCAAAAGGGTGGATGTGAATTTGTGTTCCCATAGGACTTGTTCATTACCAACGCAATGTGGGTAATGGAAATGCAGTGGTTATTGCTGCATTGAGCAGTCAAAACCCAGGTGCCATAACAATTGCAAATGCTGTTTTTGGCGCAAATCCATCAATTCCAAGTGATATTCTAGCAAGGGCTTTCCAAGTGGACAAGAGCGTGGTGGATCAGCTACAAGCAAAGTTCTAAATGACGTTGATCCAAATGAGAAAAAGTTTATCGTTGGTATTCGTGTGATTGTTTCATTTCATTCATGAACTGTTCTAGATCTTGCTTTCTGAATTACTAGCGTGTACTTTTCAGTTGAAGTTCTATTTATTTGGTATTTTTGTGTTTTAATGAAAAATCTCCCACTCTTCATGCATAAAGTTGCTCCAAAATTTTACAACAATAGGTAAGATGTGAACAAGACCTGAGGATAGATCGAGAAACAAGAGTGTGTATATTTGTTGTCAAAGATATTACTCGTAGCACATTACAGTTTTAATCTTTAATCCGCGTGTTTTGGTTTAAAGAGGGAATACTTGTATTACTTGAGAAAATAAAGGTGATCACATAGCCTCCAATTACTTGATGGGTAGATTATAAGTTTCCGGCCTGATTCTTGAATACTAAGAGTTGACCAACGCTAACCTATTCTATCAACGTACAAAAACCAGATATACTTAAAAGTAGTAACATATGGATTTTTTACTCATCCGTCGTAACCTAGTGACTATTAATCCGAAGATTAACCCTACTAAAATATGTAATGATACGATATACTTTTCTCTTAAGTCATCTAAGTGATTTATGTTTCTTATTAAGTTTACTTTTTGTTTTTACCAGTTACTAGCCCATACTAATAACCATCACTCTAAATCAAAAGCTTATTGTCTGTCTTCATAATTTACATATGAACTCGTATGTTGCAGGTGTATATAGAACTGTAACACAAAAATTATGTAACGTGTATATGAAGAAATATAGTCTTAAACACCTTTCAAGGTGCACTAAACCATGTCATAATGATGCACTAGTTTTAAGCATGAATAAATGCATAGAAATTTTAATCTACTTACTTAAGTAGAGTTAGAGTTAAACTTAATCATGATTGTGCAAGGCAAGCAAGGATACTTATGAAATTCTAATTTCATAGGGATTGTACACCCTCATCTCTATAAATACAACTGAGGGAGGATGCTAACTTATTAATTATTCTTGTGTAAGCTGTTATTAGTTCTTAATAAAGGGGGTTCGAGGGTATATATCATGTGCATATTGTCCATTATCTTGAGGGTGTCGACTTTTCTTGTGAACTTTTTGATCAATTCCGCGCGAAAGCCTTTAAGATTTTTTTATCCAACAGTTATACATAAAGATGCCAAGAGAATGAACAAAGGGCAGGGCGAGAGGTATCCTCTTGAACATGATACATACTTTGTCAGCTTATTAGATAGTTTCACTATGTGTAATCACCTTAAAAAAAAGGTTTTTCTAAAAAAAGGTTAATAGTTTAGTGACCTCTACATACATTCTCCCCTTAACAATACAAAATACTAAGTCATTTGATTCACATCTTTTGATTTTTGATATTAAATATTACATATAGAAAACACAATTTACATAGAGAAGGTCTACAGATTAGACAAAAAGTGTTTTGATTAAACGTAGCCTAACGGATTTGACCTGTAACCTGACGCGAGCGGACTATCCGTTTCCACCACATATATCTTGCAAAAAGGCTTAAATTTCCATCTTAAGTACTAAAGAGGAACATAGCATGCAATTATGTGCTCAACATAATAGGATTAAGATTGACCAGTTCATGGCATTACACACAAGATTACCAAGTTTTAGCTGGCTCACCAATTTCTTATCCAACCTCAGCATAATATTCAATTGATTAACATTCCATGTTAATGAATCTTAATACGTAGTGCCAGATATTTCTATTAATGTGATAGACGGAAATAATATAAAATAACATTATTCTAAGCGATAGGAAGATAGGACAGACAACATACATTAAACAACATAATCACCATCCATGCAGACTACCTGTATAAATATGCAGTCACAAGCAGCTACTTTCACCATCAAAAAAATCTCATCTGTTTTCATTTTGAGAGAGTTAAACAAGACGTCGAACAAACTTACCTTATTCAGCATTGTAGCTCTTACTTTTGCAGGTCTTGCCTTAGCCTACGAGCCTGCACCTATCCAAGATTTCTGTGTTTCTGATCCTAAAAGCTCAGGGATTGTCTTCTAACAGAAGTAGTCATTTGTACAAGTCATTCAACTATTGATTTTATAGCTAAATGTAAGTATACATCATGCATTTGAGCATTTCATGTAATTTAATATGTTATGTGCAGTGAAATTAAATGGTGTAGCATGCAAGAATCCAATGCAAGTTCAAGCAGAAGATTTCTTCTTCAGTGGGCTCCACCTCAGGGGTAACACATCAAACGCTGTGGGATCAAGGGTGACCCCAGTCTTTGCTACTCAATTACCTGGGTTAAACACTTTGGGCATCTCAATGGTTCGTATTGACTACGCACCATGGGGACTCAATCCTCCTCACACCCACCCAAGAGCCACTGAGATCCTTACAGTTCTTGAAGGGACCCTACAAGTCGGATTCGTCACTTCTAACCCTGATAACCGTCATATCTCTAAGGTACTGCAAAAGGGTGATGTATTTGTGTTCCCAGTAGGACTTGTTCATTACCAACGCAATGTGGGTAAAGGAAATGCAGTGGTGATTGCCGCATTAAGCAGTCAAAACCCAGGTGCCATAACAATTGCAAATGCTGTTTTTGGAGCAAATCCTCCAATTCCCAGTGATATTCTAGCCAGGGCATTCCAAGTGGATACTAGCTTGGTGGCTCAGCTACAAGCAAAGTTCTAAATTACGACGACATGAATGAAAAAAAGTTTATTGTTGGTATTGTGTAATTGTTTCGTTTCATTCATGAGCTGTCCCAGATCTTCCTTTCTGAATTACTTGCGTGTATTTTCTGTTAAAATTCTAATTATTCTATGTTTCAATGAAAAGTCTCCTACTACTCTATTTATGCATGGAGTTGTCTACAGATATTAGTATTGTTAGAAAAAACTTGATCTTGGATCGGAATAAACAAAGCTTTGAATCAAAATATACCAGAAATAAACTTGCTATTAAATCTTGCTATAACTTTACAGAATCTGTCATACATACTTGTTCTTACAAATCGTCTTCCTATTTATATTACATGAAAAGGTACAAGTAAAAGTCGTGTCGGTTCAGAAATGAACCATCATGTCCTTTGAGAAATAACTGTCAATTGACAGTTATTTAACTGCCTTTGTAACCGTCATTTTGGTCCTGCGGTTTGTCTAGCGGATTGTCCAGCGGGTTGTGATTACCCGGTTTGGGTTTCGGCCCAATAAGTATATTATTTGAGGAATTAAGGTTGACATGAAATTCCAATTATTACTTATTGGGTATGTTATAAGTTTCACAATTCTAGTGTACCCAAAGTGTTGATCAATGTTAACCTGTTTCATCAACATAAACCTCATAAAAACCGCAGATAATGTGGTTAACTCATCCATCATAATCTAATGAGGATTACCATGAAGATCACG